>MU767073.1:0-43042 GCA_026770625.1 Nicotiana glauca
CATTATTTCAACTCAAAATTAATGATTTTCATGGGAAAATTGGGTGTTTTGGGTAGAACCTAGGTTTTTCAAAAAAAAAAAAAAGAAGAGGATTTGGACCTCAATTTGAGGTTCGATTTTAAAACAAATTATATATTTGAGTTCATAGGTGAATGGGTAGTCGGATTTTGGTTCGAACCTCGGGTTTTGACCATGAGGGCCCGGGGTTGATTTTTTACTTTTTGGGAAAAGCTTTAGAAAACTTATTTCCATGCATTAGAAATTGTTTATTTAGTATTTATTGATGTAATTAAGTAACTTGTGACTAGATATGAGCGTACTGGTGGTGGAATCACGAGGTATAGTTGAGGCTTGAACTGTGTTCGTGGCATCAAGGTAAGTGTTTGGTCTAACCTTAGCTTAAGGGAATAGGAGTTTGATCTTGTATGCGACATGTTATGTGTTGAGTACGATGTATATGTTCGGTGATGAGTATCTGTACGTCGGTGTTGAGCATGACCGTGAGTCTTAAATTGAAATTTATTGTGCTATTGAGAACCACTACGAATGCCTAAGTTGTGGACTCTCTGTGTTGAGCAAGGTTTATAATTATTCTCGTAGAGATTACTCATGTTGAACATTTGTGTTAGTTGAGGTAGTAGATGTTGGAACAAGTTTGGTTATAGCTGGTTTTCTCTTGCCGGGATGTGTTCATTCTTATTGTTGACTCCCTTGCCGGGATAGTGTAGTTCTTATTGATCCCTAGTCGGGACTCTTGTTGTGGTTGATGTTGATTGTATATTTGGATCGGGTTGCACGCCGTAACAATGATATATTTGGATCGGGTTGCACGCCACAATAATAATATATTTGGGTCGGGTTGCACGCCGCAACAATGAGATATTTGGATTGGATTGCACGCCGCAATAATGATTGGGTCAGGTTGCACGCCGCAACAGTGATAAATGATATGGATCGGGCTGCACGCCGCAACAGTATTATTATATGTTGGGATCGGGTTGCGCGCCGCAACAATTATTGATACAAAGTGTTTATGGATGGAATATAAGTTCCTTGTTATTTCGTTGTAAATTCTAAGTGGTCCTTGTGCCTTGTTTTTTATTTACTGTTGAAACTGATATAGCCTGCAGCATGTACCCTCTCCCATCTTTACTTGTTTATTGTTGTTTATATTCCATTGTATATTATATAACTGCACAGATTTATTTGGTAGTATGGTCCTAGCCTCGTCACTACTTCGTCGAGGTTAGGCTAGGCACTTACCAGCATATGGGGTCGGTTATGCCGATACTACATTTTGCACTATTGTGTGTAGATCTCAGTGCTGCAGATTCGAACCGCAGTGAGGTTTCGGATTCCTACTTACCAGGCAACCCGAGTAGTCCTGCAGGCGTCCGCAGGCCTTGGCTCCCTCCAACTATTTTTCTGCTTCTCTTATGTAGTTCTAGAGCAGTATTTTATTATTTCTTTCAGAACCTTATTCGTAGTACTCTTAGTCAGTTTGTGAAGTTGTGACACCAAATCTTGGGTGATTTTGTTATGAGATGATATTAGTAGTACTGTTAAACTTGAAATTTATTTCTTTCGCATGTTAAATTATGTTGCTATAAATTGTTGATGTTAAGTCATTAATAAAATAAAAATAGAAAATAGGTTAAATAGTTCAGTTAGTTGGCTTGCCTAGCTTTCACTAGTAGGCGTCATCACAACTCCTGAGGGTGGAAAATTCCGATCGTGACATCAATAAATGATGCACTAAGGATCAAGTGCCTACCATGAATATGAAAAATACAACTAAATTATTCACATGCATGTGGAAATCCAACAAATAAAATGTCTTAAGAAAAACATATGCCTGCCAAAAGAATGAAAACTAACGTATACCCAACAAACCGTGACTACTAACAAAAAAAGAAAAATTACTGAAAAAACTCAACAAAACAAATAGAGTTATATATGACTGTTTTCTTCTCGTCTTTTTCAGTAGCAACCAACTATCATCTCCGACACAAATTAGACAATTGTAAAACATGTCTGAAAAAATAGAAGAAAAATGATAGTAAGGGGTTGATTAAAGATTATATACGAAGAAACAGAGAAGATGATTGAAGCTCTAAAACTCAAAATACCACCAGAAAAGCAGAAAAATTTCGGAAGGACAAAATGTACGCATGTAAAGAATAATCAATAGCTGATGTACTAAGAATCAATTACCTACCATGAATGAGAAAATACAACTAAATTATTAACATGCATGTGAATATCCAACAAATAAGATGTCTTAAAAAATATATGCGCACCAAAAGTATATAAAAACTAACGTATACCCAACAAATTGTGACTGCTAACAAACAAAAGAAAATCACAAAAAAATTCAGCAAAACAAATAGACCTATATATGATTGTTTTCTTCTCCTTTTTCAGTAGCCGCTGGCTGTGATCTACGGCACAAATTAGACAATTGTGGAGCATGTCTGAAATAATAGAAGAAACAAAAAAGGGAGGCGTTAGTTAAAGATTATATCCGAAGAAATAGAGATGATGATTGAAGCTTTAAAACTAAAAATATTAGAAAAACAGAGAAATTCCAAAAGGACAAATGTACGTAGGTAAAAAATCTTCAATAGTTGATGCACTAAGGATCAAATACCTACCATGAATTAGAAAATACTACTAAATTATTGACTTGCATGTGAATATCCAACAAATAAAACATCTTCAAAAAATATATATGCCCGCCAAAAGAATTGAAAACTAACGTATAACCAACAAATTATGACTACTAACAAATATAGAAAAATAACAGAAAAAACTAACCAAAACAAATAGACTTATATATGATTGTTTTCTTCTACTTTTCTCAATAGGCACTAGATGTCATCTCCGGCATAAATTAGACAATTGTAGATCATGTTTGAAGGAATAGAAGAAAAAAGAAAGGAAGGCATTTGTTAAAGATTATAACCGAAAAAATAGAGAAGATAATTGAAGCTCTAAAACTCAAAATATCACCAGAAAAATAGAGAAATTCCAAAATGATAAAATGTATGCAGTTAAAGAATCTTCAATAGCTGATGCGCTAAGGAACAAATATCTACCATGAATGAGAAAATATAACTAAATTAGTGACATACATGTGAAAATCCAACAGATAAAATATCTTTAAAAAATGTATGACGACCAAAAGAATAGGAAACAAACGTATATCCAACAAATTATAACTACTGACAAACAAAGAAAAATTACAGAAAAAACTCACCAAAACAAACAGACGTATATATAACTGTTTTCTTCTCCTTTTTCAGTAATCAGCGGCTGTCATCTTTGGCACAAATTAGACAATTGTAGAGCATGTCTGAAAATAGAATAAAATGAAAAGAAGAAGTTAGTTAAAAATTATATCCGATGAACCAAAGAAGATAGTTGAAACTCTAAAACTCAAAATATTACCAAAAGAATAATGAAATCCCAAAAGGAAAAAATGTACATAGGTAAAGAATCTTCAATAGTTAACACACTAAGGATCAAATACCTACCACGAATGAAAAGATATAACTAATTTATTGACAAGTATGTAGAAATCCAACAAATAAAATGTCTTAAAAAATATATGCCCCCCCCCCCCCCCAAATAATAAGAAACTAATGTATGCCCAATAAATTGTGTCTATTCATAAAAAAAGGAAAATTACAGAAAAAATCTCACCAAAACAAAACTTATATATGACTGATTTCTTCTCCTTTTTTCAGTAGCCATCGGTTATCATCTCTAACACAAATTAGACAATTGTAGAGCATGTATGAAAAAATAAAAGAAAAGAAAGAAAGTTGTTAGTTAAAGATTATATTCGAAGAAAAGAAAAGATGATTGAAGCTCTAACACACAAAATATCACAAGAAAAATAGAGAAATCGCAAAAGGACACAATGTACGTAGGTAAAGAATCTTCAATAGCTGATGCACAAAGGATCAAATCCCTACCATGAATGAGAAAATACAACTAAATTATTGACATGCATGTGAAAATCCAACAAATAAAATATCGTAAAAAAATATATGTCCACCAAAAGAATAGAAAACTAGTGTATACCCAATCAAATTGTGACTACTAACAAAGAAAATTTACAAAAAGAAACTTACCAAAACAAATAGACTTATATATGACTATTTTCTTCTCCTTTTTCAGTAGTCACGGGCTGTCATCTACGTCATAAACTAAACAATTGTAAAGCATGTCTGAAAGAATAGAAGAAAAACAAAAGGACATGTTAGTTAAAGATTATATCCGAAGAAACATAGAAGATGATTGAAGCTTTAAAACTCGAAATATCACCGGGAGAAATAGAAAACTCCCAAAGGGATAAAATATATGCAGGTAAAGATTCTTCAATAGCTGATGCATTAAGGATTAAATACCTACCATGAATGAGAAAATATAACTAAATTATTGACATGCATGTTGAAATCTAACAAATAAAATGTCTTAAAAAAACATATGCCCACCAAAAGAATAGGAAACTAACGTATACCCAACAAATTGTGACTACTAACAACAAAGGAAAATTATATGAAAAACTCATAAAATAAATAAACTCTTCTCATTTTTCAGTAGCCATCGGCTGTCATCTCCGGCACAAATTAGACAACTGTAGAGCATGTTTGAAAGAATAGAAGAAAAACAAAAGGAATACTTTAGTTAAAGATTACATCCGAAGAAATAGAAAAGATGATTGAAGCTATAAAACTCAAAATATCACTAGAAAAACAGAGAAATCCTGAAAGGACAAAATGTACGCTATATTGGGAAAAATTGAGTTTACATATTAATGAGGTATGAAGATGACGTGTCGTGACACATAGACTGGACAAAGAATTACAACTGTCAAGGAGGCACGAGTTGCAATAGATACGAGCAGAAAGTAAAGGAAGAGGCGCGAGCGGTAATTCAAAAAGAGGCAACGCCCATACCTGTTCAAGTCATTTAAGCCCAAGAATCAAAGAAAATGAATCTGACAGCACACGAGAGTCCAGATGCAGTATTTAATGAGCATTAAATACCAAAAATATTAGAGAATCTGTATTAAATATAATGATTATATAACGTAACATTCAATGTCTTTAATTGCTCATAATAGCAACGACAAAATGCATATCTCCAAAATAGCTATAAAAGGGAGATAACTGATCAACTGTGGGGACACGAAACACTATCTGAATATATTTTGGTTTATTTGTTTCTCTCTTGATTATATTCTTGCTATCCAAATTACTTTCTTTATACTTTTTTTCGATTATCAGTAACCCGCGTTCTTCTAAATTATAGCTTTATTTGAAATTCTATTTTTTAGTTAAACAAATTGGTTCCGTTACAGGGAATCTGATAATCCATTCTATTTTAGCTTAACTTTCCTTGTTGCATCAACCATGTCGAACAACAATGACAACATTCAAGAAAACCAAGAAAATCAAACAAACTAACAACTTCAGGGAGATCCGCAGGACAATAACGCACTGATTCCTTCTCCACGAGGCTCTCCACGGCGGTCTCGTGAAGGCACTCCTGATGAATGTCATACAGATGGACAGGCTCAATTCGAAAATGTTGAAGTTATGGATGAGGCTTTGCAAAAACTTATTGTCTCACAGGTCAATAAATCTCTCCAAGCTTTTGTTAGCCAATTACCTATTGCACCACCCACACTCACTCCAAATAACAATACTCCGGAGAACCTTCATTTTAGGCTTGCTAATTCAGGTAGTGGTGGAACCCTCAACGAATCACAGAAGGGAGAACCGGGTAACTTAGTTAATTCTGATTTATCAAATTTGGTACTAACATTGTAGAAATAGCTCAAGGAGCAAAGTGACCGCATAGAGCAAATACCTAGGGTGCCACCCGTGATCAAAGGGGTAGATATGGATAAATATTCACAATAACTCTGGAAACCAAGTGCTTCTCCCCTCCCAATTCCAAAGAAGTTCAAAATGCCTGATATTCCAAAATACGATGGAACAATAGATATACTAGACCACGTGACTGCATTCACAACAGGCGTAAAAGGCAACGATTTGACCAAGCAGGAGATTGAATCAGTATTAGTCAAAATATTCGATGAAACTCTCACTAAGGGAGCGCTAACATGGTATTCTCTTTTACCTGAAAATTCTATAAATTCTTTTGCTGAGCTTGCAGATTCTTTCATTAAAGCACACTCGGGAGCTCAAAAGGTCGAAAAAAGAATGGAAGGTATTATCAAGATCAAGAAAGGGGACTAAAAATTCTTAGGGAATTCGTGGACAGATTCCAACGTGAAAGAATGACATTACCACGTGTACCTGATAATTGGGCAGCTATAGCTTTCACAAGCAATTTGAATGAAAAGAGCTCAAAAGTTACGAGGCGACTCAAGGAAATCCTTCGTGAATTCCTAGCTACAACGTGGAATGACGTTTACAACAGGTATAGCACAAAGCTGAGGATAGAAGAAGATATTGTTCCACGATTTCAAAAAGAAGAAAAGGCAAGTTCGAGACGTGCGGAAACTGAAAAAAGATACAGTAAAAACAGGTACGAGCCATACATGGGACCTGCAGGAAAAGACTCACGGGCAAAGCAGGACAATCAAAAGTATGATCACAGATCAAGGAATATAGAGTCAGGTTCTTCATCGAGATTCAGGAACGATTGAAACACTCATGAGTCATGAGATGATGATAGAAATTTGAAGGCAAGATTTTGCGGTTACAATTTCAATGTGAGAACTTCCGAGCTCGTTGTTGTCTTGAGAAGCATAGGTGACAAAGTACGATGGCCAAAAGAGATTAGGTCGAATCCAAACAGGCGCAACCCTGATCATTGGTGCGAGTTTCATAATGACCACAGGCATAAAATGGCAGACTGTAGGTTTTTACAAGGTGAAGTTGATCATCTATTAAAACAAGGGTATCTCACTGAGTTATTAAGTGAGAAAGGTAAACAAGCTTACATGAAGAACAGACAGGAGCCCCCTAAACCACCTTCTCCCAAAAGAACCGTCAATGTTATAAGCAGGGGTGAAGACATCAATGGTGTATCGTACACCGCAACTAATAAAATTTCCAAAGTTATAATTACTCAAGGGAAATAGGTACGGCATGTCTTAGAGGAAGACAACATTACATTTGACGATGCAGATACGTATGGAGTATTAACCTCTCACAACGACGCACCGGTAATATCTTTAATTGTACATGATACCAATGTGAAACAAGTTTTGATTGATCCAGGAAGTTCCGTAAATATTATTTTGCTAAGAGTATTACATGAGATGCAAGCTGCAGATAGAATAATACCAAAAGCGCATACTCTATCTAGATTTGACAATTCCATTATTGTGACGAAAGGAGAGGTAACACTCACCACATTTGCAGAAAGAGTCGTCAAAGATACAAAGTTTCAGGTAGTAGATATGGATATGGCTTACAATTTGATTCTGGGGAGACCATGGATCCATGAAATGGATGTTGTTCCTTCAACCTTGCATCAAGTCATTAAATTTCCATCCAGGAGCATCAACTCCATAGCAGACACGAATACCAAAAGTGAAGAAAAATAGCAATCACATAAGACAGTTGAGGGCACCACAACACAAACCTCAACTGAACAGGGGCAAACAGATGTGGATTCAAGGCCTGATACCATTCAAGAACCATAAGAGAATGAAAATATCAAAACAACAATTGAAGAATTGGAGCTTATTGTATTATTTGCTCAATTGCCTGATAAGAAAGTCTACGTTGGGGCCAATCTTAGCCAAGGCATGAAAGGTAAGTTAATTGAATTTTTGAAAACTAACGTGGACTGCTTTACTTGGTCCCACTATGACATGACAGGGATACCGCCGAAGGTGATGACTCACAAATTAAATGAAGACCCATCATACCCTCTTGTCAAACAAAAGAAAAGAAAGCAAGGAACCTTCAAGAATCAGGTGATTCAAGAAGAGGTTCGAAAATTGCTAAAGATTCGATCCATTCACGAGGTAAAGTATCCTAAGTGGTTAGCCAATACTGTTGTAGTTCCAAAGAAGAACGGTAAGCGGAAAGTTTGCGTAGATTACACAGACCTTAATAAAGCTTGTCCTAAAGATTCTTTTCCACTACCACATATATATCAACTGATTGATGCAACTGCAGGACATGAACTATTGAGTTTTTTATATGCATATTCAGGTTATAATCAAATCAAAATGGATACGGGAGATGAAGAAAAAACTTCATTTATAACAGACAGGGGGACTTACTGTTATAAAGTAATGCCTTTTGGTCTCAAAAATGCTGGTGCAACATATCATAGGCTGGTTACTAAAATGTTTCAAGAACATTTGGGAAAGGTTTATATAGATGACATGCTTGTTAAGACTCAGCATTCGAGAGATCACATATCACATTTATCTGATGCATTTCAAATTCTACGCAAATTCAATATGAAGTTAAATCCCGAGAAATGTGCATTTGGTGTTGCATCAGGTAAGTGTTTAGGTTTTCTTATTTCTAACTGTGGTACTGAATTGAATCCTGAACAGATTAAGGCCATTGAAGAAATTCCTAATATGCTTTCAAGTAAGAAAGAAGTCCAAAGATTGATAGGGGGGATTGCAGCATTGGGAAGATTTATTTCTAAATCATCAGAAAAGTGCTTTAAATTCTTTTTAGCTCTTAAAAAGCAAGATCATTTTGAATGGAATGAAGAATGTTAACAAGCACTCAAAAGTTTGAAAATGTACTTATCAAATCCACCATTGCTTGCAAAACCAAAGGCTGGGGAAAGATTACTCATTTACCTTGTTGTTTCAGAAGTAGCGGTAAGTGTTGTTCTAGTCAGAGAAGACCAAGGTAAACAATCGCCGATCTATTATGTTATTAAATCTTTGTTAGATGCGGAGACAGGGTATCCTCAATTAGAAAAGCTTGCACTTGCATTGATCATGGCATCTAGGAAATTAAGACCTTACTTTCAGTGTCATCATATTGTTGTAGTAACTACTTATCCCTTACGTAATATACTACATAAGCATGGGTTATCAGGTAGGTTGGCTAAGTGGGCTATAGAATTAAGTGAGTAAGAAATCACGTACCAACCTAGAACTGCTATAAAATCTCAAGAGTTAGCTGATTTCGTGGTTGATTTTAGACAGGGGATGCAATTAGAAGCAGAAAAAGAATTACAGGTGTTCAATGGAGCTAACCTAGGAACTTGGACTTTATTCACTAACGGTTTATCTAACATAAAAGGTGCAGGTTTAGGGATTGTTTTGGTACCACATATGGGTGAAACCATTCGACAAGCTATCAAATGTCATTCTATAACTAACAATGAGGCAGAGTATGAGGCTGTGATTGCGGGTTTAGAACTGGCACGAGAACTTGGCATAAATTAGATTATAATCAAAAGCGATTCACAACTCGTGGTTAATCAAATGCTGGGGACTTATACAGCCAGGGAAGCAAGGATGCAACATTATTTAGAAAAGGTACGGGAATTGATAAAGCAATTTCAAACCTGGAAAGTTACACAAATACCAAGGGATGAAAATGTTTAAGCGGACACCTTAGCTAATCTCGCATTTGCGGTTGATGTGGCAAGTGATGCAAGCGCCTCATTGATTCATTTATTTCATTCAGTTCTCGACCCCGACAAGAATGAGGTAAATTTTAATAATTTAACTTAGGATTGAAGGAACGAGATTGTTGCTTTTTTGCAGTATGGTATCATCCCTGATGATAAGAAAAAAGCTCATGCGCTTCGAAAAAAGCTGCTCGGTATTGCTTAAAGCAAAGCAATCTATATCGTAAAATGTTCGGTGGTCCCTTAGCCAGATGCCTCGGACCTTCTCAAATAGCGTACGTAATGAGAGAAATACATGAGGGGCATTGTGGGAATCACACCGGAGGAAGATCGTTGGTAAGAAACCTAATTAGGGCAGGGTATTATTGGCCTAAAATGGAAGAGGAGGCAGAAAGTTTCGTGGCTAAATGCGATAAATGTCAAAGGTATGGTAACAATATGCATAGACCTGCGGAGTTACTATATCCAGTCATTGCACCGTGGCCATTTTTGAAATGGGGAATGGATATCGTGGGTCCATTACCACAATCAAAAGAACAAGTAAAATTTTTACTCGTACTTACTGATTATTTTACTAAATGGGTCGAGGCAAGAGCATTCAAAAAGGTGCGAGAAAAGGAAGTTATAGATTTCATTTGGCGGAATTTCATATGCTGATTCGGTGTACCAAAGGAGGTCGTGTGTGATAACGGCCCTCAGTTTATAGGAGCTCAAATCATAGAATTTTTTCAAAGTTGGCAGATTAAAAGGATTTCGTCTACACCTTATCATCTGGTGGGTAATAGGCAAGCAGAATCAACAAATAAAGTCATTATCAATAATTTAAAGAAGCGTTTAGAAGAGTCAAAAGGAAATTGGCCAGAAGTACTACCTGGTGTTTTATGGGCGTATTGCACAACAACAAAAACAAGTACAAGAGAAACACCATTTTCATTGGTTTATGGAGCAGAAGCTTTAATTCCTGTTGAGATGGGAGAGCCAAGTACAAGGTTTACACTCACAACAAAAGAATCTAATGATGAAGAAATGCATTTAAATCTCGATTTACTTGAAAGAAGAAGGGAAGCTGCATTGATAAGAATGGCAGCACAGAAGCAGGCCATAGAACGGTACTACAATCGGAAAGCACGCCTAAGATTCTTCAAAATTGGGGATTTCGTGCTTAAAAAGGTTTTTCAATCTACGAAGGTAGCTAACGCAGGTAAATTAAGTCCAACATGGGAAGGACCCTATAGAATTCATGGTATTACAGGTAAAGGAGCATATGAACTGGAAACAATGGATGGCAATATACTACCTTCACATTGGAATGTTGTTCATTTGAAGAGATATTACTTCTAAGGAATACACATGGTCAGGTATCTATGATTTAAAATTCTATTTTTGAATTGTTAAAATTTTACTTATGATTTTAGATGATAGGCAAAAAGCTAGCCCGTACTAAATTATGAGTCACGACCTGCAAGGCACGTGGAAAACATTAAACTTTCCGACCTAGGGTTACAAATATTTTGATAGAAATTCAAACGGGTTAAGCAGTCTTCATTTATAATCGCACCTCTGAGTCCCGTATGTTTTTCCTTTTTCAGGAAAAGGACCAAATGAGAGGAATAATCAAGTGCTCGATGCTTCATACTTCAACATTCAAACACTTGGGGGAGTACATAATATATACAGGCATGTGTATAAAGGCAAATAAGATTGAGAAAAATCAAAGATTAAGCCTGAAAAGTTCATTCATTGAATAAGACAAGTGCAGAAGTCACGAGCTAAGGCCAAAGAAAACCTTATTTTAGTTAGGGTAAAGGCTATGTATTGAAACGGGTTATAAAGAAAACCCTCGTGTTTAAAATTTTTTCTTTTATAAATCTGTTACAAGAAAAACAGTTACGAGAAAGTCATAGATGTAATTCAAATACATGTAAAGTGTTATTCAAAACTAGACAAAATTCAAATAAAAATTTGTCAAAGTTACTTCCAAGAAACGTGTGTATTCTTATTTCTTTTATCGTATGTTAACACCATTATGAAGTTGAGACGTCTTCTTCATTAAGTGTCGAAATATAAAAGGTCCCTCTTTTATAAAATTTATGTTTAATGTATTTATTCATGAAGTTAATAGAAGCATTTTCTAAGAATAAAAATGCAGATTATTCTATAAGTCCTTAGAAATAAAGGCAAGAATAAATTAAATAGAAGTTCAAGATAATAACGAGAAAACTTCTAAAATATTAAAAAGCTTAAGACTAAGTAAGAATTTAGTCATAAAACTGCAAATTGTTTATACAAATTGCCCCATGAAAGGTCTGGGGACTTGCGTTTTCAAAATAAACCCTCAAATTAAACCAAGGGTTTGACCATAATTTTCCAAATAAAACAAAAACAAAGACATTCAAACAACTAAAATTGGTCGTTGAGAAGTTGGAGGTGCTAAAGCAGGTGCATCAGCAGCAGCGGGCTCAACTTGGGCAGGTGCATCAACAGTTGCGGATTGAACTTGACTTGCAACAACAGGCTCGACTGGGCTTGAAAGAGTTCGGATACCCGTATCAACTTCAACATTCACAGAAGCTTTGGCCACGGGAGAAGGAAAACCTAGAGTTTGCTGAGCTTTCTCAATAGTTTCATTGATCTTAGCCAACTCAGACTCTAAGTTGAAATTTTCTTGGCCAGCTTCAGTTAGGGTATCACGGCGTGAATTCAGAAACGCCCAACTTACTTCCATAGCAGACTTATCCTCAAGGATCTCGTAATCCCTTTCCCAGTTAGCAATCTCGTTCTACAATTTCTCATTCTCAGTCAAGGCAGATGTATAGGAGGCTTGAAGAGAGGCATGAGAGCTTTCCAAAGTACAAACCTTATCAGAAGAAACTCGGAGTTCTTCTTATGCTTGAGTTAGATTTTGCACGAGCTCTCTAGCATAGACCTATTTCTCGTCCAAGAGAACCTTCAATGCCCTAATTTCTTCACTAGCCTTGGACAGCTGCTCTGAGAAAGAAGTCTCGAGATGGGTTTTTTCTTTATCTACCTGACTTGAGGTAGCCTTTTCAATCGCCAGCTCCGAAGTCAAAGCCTATACCTACTGCTCCAAGGTATTCTTACTCTCTTCCAAATATACCATATCAATTTGCAAGCTTTCGTACTGTTCCTTCCAATTGAATGCCTCTAGCTAAGAATCACGTGCAATCTGCTCTGAAGAGGTAACTCTTCTCATCATCTCTGTGCCGATAAGATTGTCCTAAAATCAAAGAAGGGAAATAAGAATCCCAAAGATAGAAAAACCATAAAGTAAAGAAAAGAGAGAGAGAAGGTGAATACCTTCAAAGTGGCATGCACAATATCATTCATCAACATCAATGAACTGTGGCTTTGAAGCTTGGATTTTTCGATTGGGCCAATTAAAGGCTCTAACCATGCATCCGATTGACCTGATTTCCTCAAAAGACTGCTCTCAACAGGAACTTCAATAACTACCCTCCTCATAGCAGTGCTCCTACTTGAAGAGCCAACTTCAGTATGATGAATGATTGGAGGAGGAATTGTCAAAGGAGGGGTTTGAGAAGGAACATGAATAGTTGAGGTTGGCAAGGAAGGAATCACAGACACGGGTGTCGAAAAAGAAGCCAAGGGTGTGTTATCTAAAATGGGCCCTAAACCTTCACTGTCGAACCCGCTAATAAAAAGCTGTTCAATGGACTCACGAGTATCATTGGGATCAATGTCGTCATCAGGAATTACTACCGGGGCTTCAATAGACTCGGTAAGAGGAACAGAAAGACGGGGAGATGCCTCTGCTTCGTCATCAGAAATGATGCGCCTTCGAGCTTGTGGCCTTGTCTAGGGGTGTTCATAAAAATCCGAAAAATCGAACCAAACCGAAAACCAAACCAAACCGACCAAAAAAACCGATACTTTTTGGTTTAGTTTGGTTTTGGTTTTGAATTTTAAAAACCGATCAAATTTGGTTTGGCTTTGATTTTAATCAGAAAAAAATCGAACCAAACCGACTATAGGAGTAGCTATTTCAAATTTATTATTGCACCTATATATATGTATATTGTTATACAAAGTTTCAAAAAATTTATAGTAAATGTTAATTGTTGCACTTTTAATATAATTCTTTACCTTTACATTCTAGTTTGATTTATACTTTTCTTTTGTTTAGTGTAAGAATCCATTTCGTATTAAAATAATATATTTTTAATTGAGTCCTTAAATTATTCATCATGATTTGATTAAATTATCATCAATATATTTTAGTAAATAATAGATTTCTCAAAGGGCAATTGATTTGATAGTGTTACATTGAAAATATGGTCGCCGAAATATGTGTTTGGTAGTGTATGTCTTATATTTAAGAAAAAACCGACAAATAACCAAAAAAACCGAAAAATTGACATAAACCAAATCGAGAAAAACCGACATAAACCGAATCGAGAAAAACCGACTTAACTGGTTTGGTTTGGTTCTAATATTTGAAAAACCGACTTAGTTGATTTGGTTTATTTTTAGGGAAAAATCGATCCAAATCGAACCATGAACACCCCTTGCCTTGTCACCAAAGAGCCCCTATCTTCCTCTTCTTCAGAGTCTTTTTCTTCAACGGCTTTTCTCTTTGACGAGGAACCCAAGACTATTTCTTGAGCCCTTTCTAAAGAGATACGGGTTCCTGAAGAGATGCGGGAAGCCGCAACCACCTCGGCAGTAATTCCCAGAATAGCAAATCCTGATAAAAAGAGGGATTGAAATTAGTTAAAAAAACTATATTAAAATTGAAACAATACAAAAACTCTTACCATCAGTTTTTACTTTCCAACCAAATCGGTTAGAAAGCGTCTTTGAAGATCTACCATCCATTGGTGCAGTCTTTAGTAACCTGTCTACCCAATCACGAAAATTGGGAACACTTTCCACAACTTCCATGGTTGCTAAAAAAAGCAAAATTAGAAAAGTTGACAAACTTGAAGAAAAAAGGCACAAGAAAGTTAAAAAGACTAACGTGCAAAATTCCACTTCTCAGGGAAGGAAACATTATCATCACCCACTAAACCAATAATAGGGGCAGCAACAAACCTGGCATACTAGTCACGATCTTTGTCGTCCTCAGGGCTTACCAAAACTCTCTCGCTCATGGCTACTAGTGTGAAAACACCGTTGTGGAAAAGCCTAGGGAAATAAAGGTGAATCAAATGAGGGAAAGTAAAGAGAACACCGGCTGTGTTGGTCAAGTGCCTCAAACAGGCAACAACCCTCCATACGATTGGGCCAATTTGACCTAAACAGACATCGAAAAAATCACAAAACTCAAGAATGACCGGCTCAATAACTGGTTTAAACCCTAAGTGAAATGGTATGTATAAACAAAAGAAAACCCGGTTACGTAAGAAGTAATTCTTTGATTTGGATTAGGGATGATATTAGGAAAATCACTACTCCAATGGCAGACTCTACGAATTACAGGAATCAAAACTTCTATAATTTGAGTAGGATAGATGTCAGCACGATCTAAACTAGAGACTTGATTCCTAAGAGATTCTCTGTCATGATAAAAAGATAGTTCCGTAGGAACTATCTCCTCTACTGTAGGCTCGCGAAGAGGTTCAGAAGGTTCGTTACCTCTTGAAGAAGATCTTTGTGAAAGTGAACCCCTAGTTCTAGAAGAAGGGCCAGAACTAGATGAAGGGACAGAAGAACCACCACGAACAAACCCTAAATTACGAAGTCTACCTCCTCTTCTGCTCCTAACGGGGGCATTAGGGAAGGTATCAACTATAGGAACTCTCCTAGGGTTAGGGTATGATGAAGACATAGTAAAGAAGGATGATACGAAAAAGAAGCAAACAAAGATTTGGGAAATTGAATATTCGATAAACTTTATGTGATAAAGACAAAGAAGGATGTTATATTTATATTGATAAGCAATTGCCAAAGGAAAAAGTGCAATGATGGAAGGACCATAATAATGATAACTGACGCTTCGTAAACAAGAAAGCCGTAAACAAAGCCTAAAAAAGTGCTGCAAAACTGCAGAACTAATGATAAGGTGACACGTGTGAAACGCATTAAATGGAAGTGATAATTGAAACGTCTATTCTGTCATAGCATTAATGGTGACAAAAATTCTCGTTTTAATAAAATCCACTTCCCAAATATTCAACTGATGAATAAATGGCAAGTGGGGGGACTATCTGTATTGGAAAAATTGAGTTTACATATTAAAGAGGTATGAAGATGACGTGTCGTGACATATAGACTGGTCAAAGAATTACAGCTGGCAAGGAGGCACGAGTTGCAATAGACACGAACAGAAAGCAAAGGAAGAGGCACGAGCGATTATTCAAAAAGAGGCAACGCCCGTACCTGTTCAAGTCATTTAAGCCCAAGAATTAAAGAAAATGAATCTGACAGCACACGAGAGTCCAGATACAGTATTTAACGAGCATTAAATACCAAAAATATTAGAGAAACTGTATTAAATATAATGATTATGTAACGTAGCATTCAATGTCTTTAATTGCTCATAATAGCAAAGGCAAAACGCATATCTCCAAAATAGCTATAAAAGGGAGAGAATTGATCAAGTGTGTGGACACGAAACACTATCTGAATATACTTTGGTTTACTTGTTTCTCTCTTGATTATATTCTTGCTATCCAAATTGCTTTCTTTACACATTTTTTCGATTATCAATAACTCACGTTCTTCTAAACTATAGCTTTAATCGAAATTCTATTTTTTGGTTAAAACACATGTAAAGAATATTGAATAGTTGATGCACTAAGAATCAAATACCTACCATGAATGAGAAAATACAACTAAATTATTGACATGCATGTGAAAATCCATAAAATATTTTAAAAAAAAATATATGCTCAACAAAAGAATAGAAAATTAATGTATACCCAACAAATTGTGACTACTAACAAACAAAGAAGAATTACAGGAAAAAAAAACTCACTAAAACAATTAGACTTATGCATGGCTATTTTCTTCTCCTTTTTTCAGTAGCTATCGGTTGTCATCTTCGACACAAATTAGACAATAGTAAAGCATGTATGAAAGAATAGAAGAAAAACAAAAGGAAGATATTAGTTAAAGATTATGTCCGAAAAAACAAAGAAGATGATTGAAACTCTAAAACTCAAAATATCACCTGAAAAATAGAGTATCTCCTAAAAGAAAAATGAAACGCCGATAACAAGCAAACAAACAGAAGAAAATAAAAAAAGCTGGAAGCAGAAAAGGAGGACGGAGAGAACAAGACGGTATTGAGTTTTAGTGCTTTAGCTTTAACACGTGTAAAACTAGGGCACCAATGACACAGTGCTTCGAATCTTAATAGAGCCAAGAAGAAGCATCATAATACCCTTTGACTACGAAACATGATAGAATTTACACTTATTATATAGTTAATAAGATTTGGGAGACATAAGAAAGGGACAACAGTAACAATTTCCCTACAATAAAGATCTCACTACCTCTACCAAGGATAACAGGATAAGGTATGTATTACCAAAAAATTCTATGACCAAAAGAGTAATTTGAACTAGTTTAGGTGTTTGAATGAAATTTCTTAAAGATAAAGGATCAGAATAACAAAATAGAACAAGCTGGGTATTTATTATTTGACTATTCAGCCTTATGAAAATACGGAAAACACACCTTTATTTTCTTTTTCTTTTTTTATTTGTTTCTATGTCCTCTCTTTTTTGAATCAAATTTTTTGTGTATTGTACTATGTGCATAAACTGTTGCACATCATTTCTTCAGTTAAACTTAAAACTACCTTATCACTATTGTTCTATTACTTCTCCAACTGTAATAACTACCAACAATGTCCTCTTGGACATGTACACTCTCTACTTCCCTTCTTTCTCTTCCTCTTCAACAGCCTTCCCCGTCATTTACTCAAAACCCACCAAGAAAACTACCTTCAACTCCATCACCTACAACTACCCTCATTTCCAAGAAATTTGAACAAGAACCCACCTCAGAAACACCCTCTGCAGCTCCATGGATCGATACTCTTCGATCTCAAGTACGCTTAAACTGCTTCAAAGATACAATCTTTACATATATACATATGAATGCTGAAGGCATTAGACCTGATAATTTTGTTTTCCCTGCAGTTCTGAAAGCTGCTACCGGCCTTCAGGACTTGAATCTTGGAAAACAGATACATGGTTCTGTTGTTAAATTGGGGTATGATATGATATCGTCCACCGTAGCGAATTCTCTTATCCATTTGCTTGGGCAATGTGGTGGTAGTGTTGTAGATGTTTATAAAGTGTTTGATAGAATTACTCAAAGAGATCAAGTTTCTTGGAATTCTTTAATAAATGCTCTTTGTAAATTTGAAAAGTGGGAGTTAGCGTTGGAGGCTTTTAGGCTGATGGCATTAGATGGGTTCGAGGCTAGTTCGTTTACTTTGGTGAGCGTGGCGCTTGCTTGTAGTAATTTGTCTAGGACTGATGGGTTGAGGCTTGGCAAGCAAGTTCACGGGTATAGTTTGAGAATAGATGATAGGAAAACATTTACTAACAATGCTTTGATATCTATGTATGCTAAATTAGGAAGGGTTGATGACTCAAGAGCTGTTTTTGAGTTGTTTTCAAACCGGGATATTGTTTCGTGGAATACTATTATAAGTTCTTTTTCACAGAATGACCAGTTTAAAGAGGCGTTGGACAACTTTAGTCTCATGATACAAGAAGAGATAAAGCCTGATGGATTCACAATTTCAAGTGTTCTTCCTGCGTGTTCTCATTTGGCTTTGCTGGATGTTGGGAAGCAAATTCATTGTTATGTCTTGAAGAATGATGATTTGGTTGGGAATCCATTTGTTTCTAGTGCATTGGTTGACATGTATTGCAACTGTCGACAGGTTGAAGGTGGGCGTCAAGTTTTCGACAGTTCCTTAAAAAGAAGCATTGGGCTTTGGAATGCTATGCTCGCTGGGTTCACACAAAATGGATTCTTTAAGGAGGCAGTGCTATTATTTACAGAGATGTTGGAATTCTCTGCGATAAGTCCAAACCCGACTACTATGGCAAGTGTTTTGCCTGCCTGTGTACATTGTGAAGCATTTACCCTTAAAGAAGTCATACATGGGTATGTTATTAAATTGGGTTTCGCTGATGAAAAGTATGTGCAAAATGCATTGATGGACTTGTATTCTAGGATGGGAAAGATAAATATTTCAAAGTGTATATTTGACAGCATGGAGAGTAAAGATATAGTTTCATGGAATACTTTGATAACTGGGTTTGTAGTTTGCGGTTACCATGAAGATGCACTTATTTTGTTACACGAGATGCAAACACCAAAAATAAACAATGACTGCGAGAATGATGTCGAATTTCAGTTAAAACCCAATTCAATAACCCTCATGACTGTCCTTCCTGGTTGTGCCTCGTTGGTTGCTCTAACGAAGGGAAAAGAAATACATGCTTATGCTATCAGAAATGCATTGGCAATTGATATTGCTGTGGGAAGTGCATTGGTTGATATGTATGCAAAGTGTGGCTGCTTAGATATTGCTAGGAGAGTTTTTGATAGCATGACTAACAAAAATGTGATCACATGGAATGTTCTCATTATGGCTTATGGGATGCATGGAAAGGGAGAGGAAGTCTTAGAACTTTTTAGGATGATGGTGTTAGAAGGGAAAGTGAAGCCCAATGACGTCACGTTTATTGCAATTTTTGCCGGATGTAGTCACTCAGGGATGGTAGACAATGGTCGGCAATTGTTCCGAAAAATGAAAATTGCTTATGGTATTGAACCCACAGCAGATCATTACGCCTGCATTGTTGATTTGCTTGGTCGTGCAGGGAATCTAGAAGAAGCATATCAGCTTGTAAATGAGATGCCCTCTAAATACAACAAGATTGGTGCCTGGAGTAGTTTACTTGGTGCCTGCAGGATCCATCGCAATGTAGAACTTGGTGAAATTTCGGCAAGGAATCTCTTTGAATTGGAGCCACATGTAGCTAGTCACTATGTTTTACTCTCCAACATATATTCATCTGCTGGAATTTGGGAAAAAGCAAACACGGTTCGACGTAACATGAAAAAGATTGGAGTAAGAAAAGAACCTGGGTGCAGTTGGATTGAGTTTGGAGAAGAAGTTCACAAGTTTGTAGCTGGAGATGCATCGCACCCACAAAGTGAGCAGCTTTATGGCTTTCTTGAGACTTTGTCAGAAAAGATGAAGAAGGAAGGTTATGTGCCAGACACTTCCTGTGTTCTTCACAATGTTAACGAGGAGGAAAAGGAAAATCTACTTTGCGGACACAGTGAAAAATTAGCTATAGCTTTTGGTATCCTTAATACACCTCCTGGAACCACCATACGGGTTGCAAAGAACCTCAGGGTTTGCAATGACTGCCATGAGGCAACTAAATTTATCTCAAAAATTGTGAAGAGAGAGATCATTGTTAGGGACGTAAGGAGGTTCCATCACTTCAGAAATGGAACCTGTTCATGTGGGGATTATTGGTGATATAGTATGTTCTACAGATTTTTATAAGTTTTGTTTATAGATTCTTTTAATGTCTGAACATAGGTAAGTGCACCAACTGTAACTTATATTTGTTGATTATATCATTGAGAATAACATTTTGCAACCAATAGTTCTCTCACTTCCTGGCATCATTTTGAAGAATATAAAGTGGAAAGAAACTTTTAGATGCTGAGTCTTGTACTCATTTTGTTTTTAAAGCATTTAAACAGTGATCCAAATTTTTGCTAGCCTTTCAGATGTATTGGAGTTGCTAAGTTTGTCGCCAACTTTGTTGCGCCTGAAACACATCTATTGCAGAATGGAGTTGTCTTCAGTGGAGGCTTAAAGTTTGGCAGACAATGCTGTGTTCAGAGAGGCTTCTTTTTTATGCTTGAAAGGTACTATACTTGGGAATTAATTAAAAGAAGCTTGCCCAAGTGGGAAATGCATCCCGAGAATGGCATTAGCAGGAACCACGTTGGTCATCCTGAGTTCTGGTTGAGGTAATTTTCACTCTTATTTTCTTTGTGCTCTTTGTTTTAATGGTTTGTCTTGTATTTTCCTATTCCTAGTTCCTTGTTATTACACGGTGCATCACTATTACCAATAGTTGGCACAAGTCTTGTATTCTCGTATTCCTTAATACATGTTTTGCTTCCGCTGCCTTTTACCTTCTTGTTGTTATTAATTGGTTATTGCTTCCTTTCACTGTTCTTGAGCCAAGGGTTTATCGGAGACAACCTCTCCACCTTCATAAGATCTGAATACACATTACCCTCCCCATATTCCACTTGTGAAATTTCTCTGGGTTTATTGTTGTTGTTGTTGTTATTCTTTGCTTTAATGGTTTGTTTGGTTATCGGAGTCAAAGAAGGTAATAATAATCTTACTATGTCCGCACCACATTCATTTGTTTAACTCCATGTTATCCTTCGTCTTCTTATCTTTATTTTTTGAACTAGTATCTTGTTAAACCAGAAGTGGAAGGAGGAGATACTTCTCTTCATTTTGAAACTCAAACAAAGAGGAAAGCATTCCCTCCTTTTAACTATCAATTTTGTTTTATTGAAAGTTTTCACTGCCGGTCTTCATTTTCTTCACATATTTGTAAGACACGAAAGGAGCAAAAAAATTGACAGGGCATTTCTTTAGACATTCTCAGGCCTGTATAAATACTGAAAGGATGTCATTGTTCTGCAAATTGAGGCTTTAACTGCTAATGAAAATGCCTTCATTCTCTTTACATCTTTATAAGGCAGGAAACGAGAATTAAACAGGCCATTTGGATGGCAAGAAATTGCCTAATGCTATAACAAAAAAATATAAAAAGAGATTACAGAAAAATAGAATTTCTAGTAACAAAATTGTCTTCGCCACTCTAGATATACAACTCTTCATACTTGGACAGCATCCAAGCCCATGGGATAAATATGCTCCTGTATTCCACTATTCCTCCTATAAAACACAGCCTGAGAAGGGCTTCCATCAAAGAATGACTTCTACGGTACATTAATCAACAGTGTGATGTTACATCGCCTCAACGGCTTCTTCCACCTGGGGCTGGCGCTTAGGTCGACCACATCGTCTTACATCTTTACTTAACAAAAGCTTCAAAGCTTTTTCCAGGGTAATGTCTTTGGGATTCAAGTTCTGTAACCAAAATCAGTACAGGCAACATTAGTATCCATTTACAACCTCCAAACAACCTAAAAAAGAATAGACGGTAAGCAGCAACGACGACGACAACAACAACAACGACCCAGTAAAAACCCACAAAATGTGGTCTAGGGAGGGTAGTGTGTATGCAGACCTTACCCCGACCCCGATGTGGCACAGAGTTTGTTTCCATTAGACCCTAGGAGCAAACTTATCAGCTATGCCCCCCAATCCCAGCACCAAGAATTTCTCATGGAAAAAGAAAGATACAGTAAATTATAACGTTAACCTACTTCAAAGTCATTCAATTAGTCATTGATCTAGTTGAAATTTGTAGCGATTTTATTCACTTCTAAATTACTCCCAAAAGAAAAGGGACACTTTATGAAACACGTGTTGTATGATAATTAGCAATAACTAACAGGTAAAACAACATACTGACCAGCATTGTTATTCATTGATATGGAGTTACCAGTAGTTGCAGAAATATTTGTAATCAGTAATCAGCAAAAGCAGCTTCATCTCGTAATAGAATAGATGTATAAACTGAACCTTTCAAATGAATTCCCTTTCAGTACAATCATTTTTTTTATTTTGCACCGGGTGTCCGAGTCTCTTCGAGCCCCGACTAATCCCGGGGGTGCACAGGCCCTCGGCAAGGAGTTTCCCAAGTGCACCACGGTTAATTCAGGTTTTACCCAGTCCGATGGCCCTCAGAAATTGTTTGCACCCAGTGGGTTTCGAACTTGAGACCTTGAAAGGGAGCAAACCCCAAGGCTCAAGTCAATTGCCGCCAGGCTATCCCCTGAGGGTTAATTCCCTTTCAGTACAATCATTGATGAGTGATAAGAAATGCGAGGACAAAGTTCCAAATTAACACTTGAAACAAAACCTACTGGAAGATACTAGCAAAAAGGTTCGCGAAAAATGTTGTTTCTTTAGTTAGGCAGGTTCTGCCCTCATAAAAACTACTTTACCAACTATTGTTTCTCAAATACAAGTAGTGGGTATTGTGAGGCCATACAACAACACTAGAGAAGTCTTAAGGCTGATATACAGGAATACCAAGTCATATTAATAAATGCTCTTGCGGCCAGTCTTTAAATTGCGGTTATTACTAATAAGCAATTATGAACAAGCAATTAATTCCCTAAAAAGACTAAGCACAAAGTTATCAGTTATTCTGATGACTGCAAAGAAAGAAACTTTGATACCGGAAATCTAGACAGAAAGGAGACACTTCTACAAAATCCATTACTTCTCACTAGATTAAGCACAAAGTTATAGAAGTCTAATGATTATGAATTGGGAGAAAATACTTAAAGTACTCCTCCGTGATAGATGCTTTTTCCTGCTTCAGTCTCAAGCATCATCAATTTATACTAGTAAAGCAACATTTTGAAAACTGGAGAGCTAGACAACACAAACGTCACTTTTTCATCCATCAAGATTGCAGGAGACCTATGATGCTGTAATTGTGCCATCACTTTTTATCATATCATTATTGATTCCACTAAAATTTTCTCTGATAAATACCTTATAATTACAGTTAGCAGGGGTAAAGCACCAATCTTTGTTTATTCAGCAGCAAGCTAGCATATCAAAACAAGGTTCGAGTGAACCAAACCTTGGGTACTGGAGCAATTGTTCGCCTATGTCTGATTGTAAATCCAAACTTTGCAAGCTTTAAAACGACAGGCTGGTCATCATCTGGATGGTTTCCCTATAAACAAGACCCATTCATCATTTGTATGCATACTGATAACCAGTGATAGAGAAATCTAAAACTGAAGACAGAAATAATTTTTTAAAAAAGGGAGACACATTCAAACATACCAATGTTACAGGGTAACGCAGCAACTCCAGGGCATCTTCCAAGGTAACAGAAGTGATATCCTTCACCTACATCATGAAAAATGCAGTTACATCACTGCCAATCTAGAAAAATAAACTTGTCTCTTTTAACCTAATAAGGAAGGAAATAAGAGCAGTGATCAATAAAAAATTATACTCCAGGTGCAATTATATCAAAATAAAGGTAAATTCAGTTCACCTCTATTCATCAGTAGGGGAAAAAAGGCTCCACTCGACAACTTTGGAGCAATTGCTTTTTTTATTATTGTAGTATAAACGTGGAAAAATAGTCTTTATACATGTGAAAGAACCAAGTTCCATGAAGTGCTTGTCAAAATACCTGTGAAAGAGAAGCCCTCTTGGGGACGTATCCTTTCTTGTCTTCTCCAAGCTGAACATAGTATCCATATGGTCCATTCTTCAGAAGAACCTAAGGAGAAAGGGCATAAAGGTCTTTACATCTCTGAGAACAAACAATTAACTGAAAGTAAAAATCAAATAATACAACCAGTATTATGGTCAAAAGATCAACTAGTATAACCAATCGACTGATATATAAAGGGTTGAAGTGGTAACCTTCTCATTTGAAGATGGATGGACACCCAGCAACTTTGGCGGCTCTACATTTCTTTTAATGTCTTCAGAGGCGATGTCTTCATCCTCTTCACCGTATAATGTCTTGGCAATATACCTAAGAATGAATGTCAAAGCTACTCAGCCAATAACTTGAAAACGATATTGGAAGAAAAGGAGAAAAGTATACTACTATATTTCTCTTTTTTGTTCTGCACTAGCAAGATAATAACAAATTTGTTATACTGCCAAGAGATTCATAAGTTCATGTGCTTACAACTTACAAGGTGTGATAACTGAAATAAAGATTTAATGCTAGAAATGAACGAACAGCTAAGCTAAGGAATACATGCCAAACACATTTGAAGTAGCAACTCAAAGTGCAAAGGATGTAGAAGTTAGAACCAGAAAAAAGGGAAGAGGGGACTCTTGTTTTCCAATTGCTTTGCATGGGATAACAGTAAACCTTTACCTTATCAGAAAAAAGGGATAACAGTACAATCTTTAAGGAAGTTCACCGAGACTTAAGGTTTAGAAGGAACCTTCATAATTGGGAGGTAGAGTAATTTCAAAGTCTGGTACTCTGGTTGAATTAGTCTATAAACAAAGTTCTTTCACATGACAGCCAGGATTACTGGGAGTCAAGGGCAGGGAGTAGTGGGCTTGTTTTCAGAAAAGTCCTATTGTTATAAGCTCTGGATCCGAGGGGTATCAACCTTTCCACATCTATCAATTTGGATTCCAAGGTGTTAGTATCAAGCGCTTACCATCATGCCAAAAGCTATAGCTAATAGCAAGGACGCAACTATATTTCTTAACCAAGCCCACCAAGCAAGCGCCATGTTCGACCATGACTTTGACCCGGGCTACCTAGCCCTCTCGTGGTCCTTGCCATAGGTAGAATGTTGGCGTTACCAAACACCTACCTCATGCAACATGTTGCTCTTGGGAATCGAACCCATGACCTTGGCTCTGAACTACTTGTTAGGATCAAGCGCTTACCATCATGCCAAAAGCTATAGCTGATAGCAAGGGCGCAACTTTATTTCTTAACCAGGATCACCAAGCAAGCTCCATGTTTGACCATGACTGCGACTCGGTCTACCCTATCCCTCTCGAGGGCCTAGCCATAGGCAGGATGTTGGCGTTACCCAACACAAGGGCACCAAGAAGATTGTGTTTGTTCGCTTCATTGGTAGCAAGGAAGACAAAGGGCATGGGATGTTGCTGCATTAGCACTCATGTAGATAGTTTGGAAAGAGAGGAATAGGAAAGCTTTTGAAGGGACAGAAAATAACTTTGTACTTTTGCGGAATAGTTTCTTGTCCCTTATTTCCTTTTTGTGCACCTATGAGATTCTAATTTTCAAGAGAATCAAATCTCTTTGATTCCAAGGAGATCATTCCAGGGCACTAAGTACTCATTATTTCAGAAGTGTTGCACTCCCTTGAAATGAGGGCATGCACATCACACCTCCTATGGTTGTTGCCAAAGCTCCGAGTAAACCCGAAATAGGCCATGGACTCGGATCTACCAAATGATAAGAATGCCTCTAAGATTGAATCATAAACCACTTTGCTTTGGTTCTATGTAAACCCCCCTTCACCCCCACCCCCTAAAGTAGTAAAGTAAAGAGGGGCTCTTTGGAGTCTAATTTTCTTTCTATATGACAGGACAAACAAAGAAATAGGAAGGGATGGTCTTTCATTATAGCAGCACTGATATAGCTTCCTGCTGACCCACTGTGCAATTTTGCGTCTAATCCTAATCTAACAGCAGAAGATTCCAAATACTTGCTTTAACAAGAGAGAAGTATCTAAATTTTTTGAGACCTGCAACCCATGTAAAAGCATGTAAATGGTAAATCAAAACATCATTTATGTAAATGCAAGAACAAATTCCACACCAACATTTGTGGTATCAGAAGAAGATGAAATGACAGTATTTAAAAGATCCAAAATCTATGGTAGCTCATTACTTACTTGCATTTTGGGTGTTGGTCACAACCTATAAAATAGCCTGCACCAAACCTGCTCACTTTGAAGATTAAAGTTCCCTGAAGACAGCTTGGGCATGTCCTACTTTCATCAGGAAGAGATGCAAACAGAAAATCACCAAACGTTTTCTCCAACATCTTCTCCACCTGATGAATGTGCACATTACCAGTATGTTCACAATACTTGCTAAATCTAGTCCAGTAATCTCTCAAAAGACCTTTCCATTCAGTCAAAGCAGCAGAGACATTATCAAGTTCTGTCTCCATGTCGGCAGTGAAGCTATAATCTGTTACTTCAGTAAAGTAATGAGAGAGAAATGCTGATACCATACGTCCCCGAAATTCAGGATAGAGTGTTCTGCCTTTGGCAGTGACATAATTCCTATCCTTTAACACTTTTATTGTGGTTGCATAAGTGGAAGGTCTTCCAATGCCGAGTTCCTCCAACTTTTTAACCAAAGAGCCCTCCGAGTATCGTGGTGGAGGCTGAGTGTGGTGTTGCTCAAGTTTTACTTTACCCAAATACATTTGATCCCCAGCAGTTAAATTCCTAAGAGCCTCAAATACTTCAGAACGATCATCCCTCCCACTCTCATTATCTCTCATTGAGTTAGATTCCACATCCTCGTAGACAGCTTGGTAGCCAGGAAACTGTACTTTTGAGCTTGCAGAACGAAAGATTATGGACTGGTCAGGTTTCCCAATATCAACTTGTATCTGCTCCATCGTAGCAGGTTCCATCTGACATGCCATGGTACGGGACCATATAAGTTTATATAGCTTAAGTGCATCATTGTCCAGCACCCCACCAAGCGTTGAGGGTAGCTTTCGGATATCAGTGGGTCTAATAGCTTCATGGGCCTCTTGAGCATTCTTTACCTTCTTGAAGTATTTACGAACATTCTTTGTTGCAAAATTATGCCCATACCTTTCACTGATGTAGGATTGAATGTCCTTGGTAGCTTCATCTGAAATGTGCAATCCATCTGTTCTGATGTAAGTTATCAATCCTGTTGCCTTGCCATCCGACAACTGGATCCCCTCATAGAGCTTTTGTGCAAGTTTCATCGTATATGTTGATGTAAAATCCAATTTGTTTGCAGCATCTTGCTGAAGTGTTGATGTTATATAAGGAGGAGGAGGGTTTCTCTGCTTTTTGGTTATCTTAGAGCTTATAACTTCAAAATTTGATGCATTTATCTTCTGTTCAATTTCTGTTGCTTCGGTATGAGAGCTAACAGAGAGCTGGTTTAATTTCTTGGAATCAAAATGAGTCAAGTGGGATGACAAAAAGTTATTGGCTAAATCTAGGTTTCTGTTTTTCTTAAACTCAACCAGGACGGTCCAATATTCCTGTGGTTTGAATCCGTCAATTTCCATTTCTCTGTCACATATAAGTGCTAGGGCAGCAGACTGAACCCGACCAGCAGACTGACAACCAGGTAATTTCCTCCATAGCAGTGGAGAAATGTTGAACCCAATCAGGTAATCAAGAGCACGCCTTGCAAGATAAGCATGCACTAGATTTGCATCAATCTCCCTTGGAGACTGCAGGGAAGCTTTGATGGACGATTCAGTAATTTCATTGAAAACAACCCTTGCCACATTAATATCATCACGCAGGGCATCCTGTTGCTGTAACATCTCTATAATGTGCCAGGAAATAGCCTCTCCTTCACGATCAGGATCTGATGCAAGAATAAGATTCTGGGCTCTGAGAATCAATGGCAAACAGATAAGAAACTGAACATGACATTGCTTTAAACAGTCCTAGCTACAAAACAGCCATTTTATGAAGCAGAAAAAATTGGAATATGGTGTGTCTTCCATCTTCTCTATGTAACTGGTCACAGGGGCGGATCTACATATAAAAATTGGGTGCTCGAGCACCCATTAACCTCGACTCCGAACATGTATATTATATAGAGAATTTAAGAAAAGGGATATAATACAATAGCAAGCACCCAGGTAACAAAAGGCTTGGTGGGTGCTTTGGTTATGATGCGTGTTGAAGGGCTCTAAAAGTCTATGGTCGAGAGATCGAATCTCACCCTCCTAGCTAGACTTTTTCCTCCGTTTATCAAGCACTAACTTTCTTTTGCTCCAATTATTAGGTCATCTATTTTGCTCTCTAAGTTTTCACTGGCGACTTTTGTTTATCAAATACTACTACTTTTATTCTTTTGGTTCTAACTTTGTTTTACCTTCTTTTATTTTTAAACTTTTCTTTTGTTACTTTATCTAATTCACCATAGCAAAGAAAGAAAAGAATATGTGCTTTTTAAAAATCAAGGATTCCTCCAGAACCGTAAATTGTGTTGCTCATCAAACCGTAAATTGTGTTGCTCATCACATTTTTACGGCGTCGTTCACATTGGTACTATAGTTTTCTCATTAATTTTTTATCTCCATATTTAAATAGTTGCATATTTATACTATGTATTAGTAGTAATTTTCCGTCCAAAAAAGTTAAGCACCCACGAACTCAAAATCCTGGATCCCCGCCACTGACTGGTCAATTTGTTAACTGAACATTGATGAAAGTCAGAACAACTGTATTTTTCCCACTATAATCATGATCATTGGAAAAAACAGGCATATGAATCACATAATCACCACTATTCCTTCCCAACGTGTTAGTACTATGTCAATAGATTGCTAATCAGAAGTTGGAACAACAGATAACATACCCACTTAATGCAACCTTTATGCTCTTGAGATGAGTCCAGGCAGCAGAAGGTACTTCCCAGACCATGCTGAAGTCATCATCTGGTCGGACAGATCCAGACCTTGCAGCCAAGTCCCTGACATGACCATAACTCGGCAGGACTTCAAACATGTCACCAAGGTACCCTTGGATAACTCTCGCCTTTGTGACAGACTCCACCACCAATACAGATTTTGCTGTGGGAGGATATAGTTTTGGCCATGTTTTGTTTCCCGGGGGCTTACTTTTGCTGCTCACATTTGAACTCTGGTTTGGTACTAACTTACTATGAGATGGCAATGCAGATGCCTCATTCAGTTCTCCAAGAGAATTGCTCTCCTTTGTGGTGGATTTCCTTTTCCTGGGAGAGGTTCTTGTCCCTTGGGCCGAGTCAACCTTCGTTGAGACATTACCAACAGGGCCTACAGTGGAAGAACTAACCGGCGAACTAATCTGGAATACTGCAAGGTTAGTGCAGGTAATTATGCAGCAAAATACATCAAAATACTGTAATTCAATTGCGAACCTCTGATACTGCTGGAGATTGCTCATCTTTAGCAGGATTAGACTTCTTTGCTCGGGGAGTCCTAGAAACTTTTGGCTGATCTACTGCATCAGAAGCAACATTTTTATTCTTTTTGCTTCTTGATTGCTTCTTTTCTTTCTCCTTACCCGTGGAAGTTGACTTCCCATTATTACTAAGAGACACACCTGAAATTTCCAGGTTGACATCCTTCTCATCAACCTTAACAGGGGTGTCTTTTGTAATGACCAGATCAACATTCTTACTAGCTGATACTTTAGAGGTTGGAGTGCCTTTCTCAGCCACCTTGTCCGGCATAGCATTTCTTCTATGAACAGCCAATTCCCTTGACCGCTCTGAGTGATTCTTGAAATTTTTAAAGAATGTTTTATTTCCGTCACTAACTACTTTCGATCCAACAGTGCCTTTATCTGCTATTGCTCTTGCATCAGGGGAAAAATGCATTTTCCCTTTTGTGTTGTAAGACCGTGTACTTATTCCTCCAAATGACCTGAAACTGAAGATAATGGGCATTGGTCTACTGGCTAATCCCTGCTTTGATGGCGGAAGGATACTAAATGCAGAAGAAGATCCAGGCTCATTAGCATAGGTTCTGAGAGGATGAATTTTCCATTGAGACGTGACTCTTAAATTCATTGGTTGCATAGTTCTGGTCCCACAACATATCCTGGCTTTACGAGACAGTTTCTCAAATCTGTCAACAGTTGCATGCGTCGAACACTGTAAGCAACTTGTCTGATAATTATGCATTGTCCTGTTCTGCAACTTAACAAAAACAAAAAAAAAATGGTAAAGTCACTACGGTGGATATCACAAGAAGGAATTCAGACAAGGGTAAAAAAACTGAGGGTATTTCTTTTCCAGACAAGTTCTCTGTTATCTTTTCATAAGTCACAAGTGTATAGAACAGGCCAAAAGAGATTTTCTAATTTGCCTAATAACCACCATAATGTAAATATCTAAAAAATTATAGAACTTCACAAAGTAGGGGGAAAAAGATTGAAAAAATACAAGGTCCAAAGAGTCCTCTGTGTGTGCTACAAATCTACAAAAAAATATTCTTTTTTTTCCTTTTTGGCATTAGTTAGGGAACAAAAATAGTGGAAAGGGCTCTATCCAGTTTGGTTCACAATAGTGAGTGCTCCTAAACAGAAGTTCAATAGCGTAAGCTTACTTCCATGAGAATTAAAGAAAACATTTGCTCTTTAACTCTAACAAGACATAGACAGCAAAAATAATTCAAATGGATTCCGAATGTGTTTTCCCCAACCCAACTACAAACTCACATGAATAAAAACTTTATTCTCTGAATTGCAAGGAAATTATGCATCTCAACTCAGTCAAATTATTCCCTATAGTTTTCACCTATTCCATTTTTATTTCAGAGATTCAACTCAAGGAAGTTACATACTAAATAATACTCCTATCAATGAGAACAAAAAAAAGAAAAGGAGAAAAGTGAGCATATTGTTGGATTCTACCACTGATAAACTAAGCTTTTAACCCTTTCAATTTTCTTTCTAGTAAATCTAAATAGTAAATTCAAACAAATAAACTAAAAGTTTTGAAACTTTATCTTCAAATTCCAATTTTTGAAAGCAAATACATTATACATACCATGATGGAGCGGCAGCTAGTAGTTAATAGGTGTTGAACTAATGCCATTCAAAACCCAAAATAGCTAAAACTGGAGAGCAGATAACGGAAAGAGCAAAACCATGAATGTCGGTCTCAAATAACAATGTAAAAACATCAGCTTTAAATGGTGGCTGCTTTTCTGATTCTTGAGCTTTAGAGCTAATTTTAGAAGAACCCAAGAAATAGATAATAAATAATAATAGAGACCCTTATGTGGACTGCAAATCTTATGGGGGTGGGTGGGGCGGGTGGTAGGGGTGGGGGAAGAAGGAGGCAGATAGTGAAGGGGTTTTTGGGCAAGGAAGAGGATGAGAGGGTTTAGCAGTAGACGACGTTTTTGTACATAAACTAAGATATATTTCTCTGTTTTCTTTTTTCATTTTCAACTTTATTTTTGTAAACTAATTACTTTTAGCATTTGAATGACACAAAAATGTCATAACAAATAACCTGAATGCTGAATAACCGGATTTAAACAAATAAGTAGTACATAATAATTAAAAATAACTAAAAGTACTTTTGATTCTGTTTCGTTTAGACTCGTTTTATCCCTTTTCTCTTATATTTCTTTTATTTTCTTCATTTTATTCTATTTGACTTTATAAATAAAAAAGCTCTCTCACCTCTTAAATCCAAAATATTTTTCTATAAATTTTATGTTTAATAATACAGCAATCATCCGAATGCCGAAAAATATTATTATCTTAGCATAATACATGAATTTAAAATAAAATTACATCATCAAAACTTACACAAATGATCAATCTTTTCATGTTAGTTAAATAATTATGTATTATAGTATAAAAGTATTTAATATGATGGTATTTTAACGAACACTTCTTTGTGGACAATATTTTTTTACGCACGTTTCCTCCTAATGTTTTGGTTGCTCTGCCTTAACCAGAACTCTTGTTATCGATCTTGATATCCCTCTTGAAAGTGCAACATACAAATGTTCGTGCAAGAAAATATATTGCAGTAAATATAGTCCAATATATAGGATGTTTGTCCTTGTACTTTATTTATTATATTTGTAAAATATAAACATACTAAAAATTATTTTCATACAAATTTAAAAAGATATTCCTTAGTTTCTGTAACGACACGACCAATCGTTTTAAGCTTTCGCATTTGCTCGCCAGTTTTCGGGCATGACTAGCCACGTGTGATATATTATGACTTATGTAAATTGTTAGTTTTGGTTTTCAGGGTAATCGAGATGAATTTGGAAGAAACAGTTCTCGGTTTGAAGCTTAAATTTGAAAGGTTTGACCGAGTTTTGACTTGTTAGTATATGATCTCAGATTGGAATTCTTATGCTTTGGTTAGCTTCGTGAAGCGATTTGAAACTTAGGAGCATGATCGGAATGTATTTTGGAGGTCCGTGGAAGGTCTAGGCTTGAATTGGCGAAATTGGAATTTTAGGGTTTTCCGGTTGATAGGTGAGATTTTGATATAGGGGTCAAAATGGAATTTCGAAAGTTACAGTAGGTTTGTTGTGTCATTTGGGAGGTGCGTGCAAAGTTTCGGGTCATTCGGACATGTTTTGGTAGACTTTTTGATCAAAAGCGTAATTTGGAAGATTTTAGAACCTTAGGCTTGAATCCGATGTGTTTTGGTTGATTCGATATTGTTTGAGGTGTTTTGAAGATTGGTATAAGTTTGGATAGTGGTATAGGTCTTGTTGGTACTTTTGGTTGAGGTCCTGGGGCCTCGGGGTGATTTCGGATGGTTGGCGGAATAATTGAGTTAGGTTTTGACAGCTGAAGCTTTTCCCATTGTTGTCATAAGCGCACCTGCGGCTAGGGGACCGCAGGTGCGGTATCGCAGAAGCGATTTAGGAGACGCATATACGGCCAAAGGCAAGTAAGTGAAAAAATTCACAAATGCGGGATATGAACTACACCTGCGGGCCCGCAGAAGCGGATGTCTGGTCACAGGTGCGGAGAGGGCCTTAAGTGATGACCGCAGAAGCGGTGCTCGGACCGCAAGAGCGAGGAATTGGCCGTAGGTGCGAAAAGCCTGGGCCAGAGGGTATAAAATATTTCCTTCGCGAATTTTTGATTATTCCACCATTTCTAAGTCGGTTTTGGAGCTTTTTGGGAGATTTTGAAGAGGGAATTTAAGGGAGCTTCATTGATGTAAGATTGTTGAACCTTAAACTCGTTTCCATGATATTATTTTTACGGATTAGAGCTGTAATTATGGAAATTAAGGGTTAAAATTTGGGAAAACTAGGGCTTGAGAATTGGAGACCTAGACTTGAGGATTTGAGGGGCCATTTGTGGTCGGATTTTGGGACTTTTGATATGTATAAACTCGTGGGGAGATAAGGAATATATTGATGTAAATTTCATCAAATTCCTAGACGTGAGCCTGGGGGTCGGGTTTTGATTAATTTCGGGATTTATATTGTAATTGGATTATTTTCACATGGGCTTCGTTCCCTTAGCATATTTTAACGTCATGATTCTGATTTTGGATAGATTTGACGCGAGCTGAGGCCGATTCAAGGGGAAAAGACCTCGCGGGCTAGAGTTTGGACCGGATCGAGGTGATTAATGATTTTAAATGTTGTCCTAAAAGTATAAAACCCTGGATTTTACATCGTTGTGCTATGTTGAGGTGACGCACACGCTAGATGACGATGACGAGCGTGGGGTCGTGCACCGTTGGGGATTGTGACTTAGTCCATCCTGAATGATTGTTTTACTGCGTATTTGATTGAAAATGGTTTGCTATCATCATGTTTGGGGATGGATGTCATACTTGGGCCTCGTGCCAACTATTTGGACCCTTAGGGGATTTTTACTGTTATTTCTTCACTGTTTTAACCTTATACTTGTACTCGGTCATACTATACTCTATTGTTTTCATAACTCAACCATGTCTACTATGTTTTAACACATTAAATAATATTTTGAGCTGAGCATCATGTTTTACTGTTGCCCGAGTGTCTTATGAGATTCTGATTGAGTAAGGTCGATGGCCTATATTGTGAGGATACTTTTGGGTCGGGCTGCACGCCACAGCAGTGATACACTGATTATGATTATAAGAACGAGGGTCTGAGATTGTACGCCACGAGGTGGATTATTGATATAAGGCCGAGAGCCTAATGATTATGCCACGAGATGGCTTGATATTCTTGGGCCGTAAGGGGACCCTCCCGGAGTCTGTACACTCCTAGTGAGCACGGGTACCCATTGTGATATGAGATATAGCCTGAGGGGCTGGTGTTGTTCCATGTTGTTGCCCGAGGGGCTTATTCTATTGGTATTGTGCTTGAAGGGCGGTTTTTATGTGTTTATCTGTTATAGTTGCCTGTCATTTACTTGTTAAACTGTTGAAAAGGTACTTTAAAGAAGCTTATACTGAACTAAGGTGTTTTATAAAATTTTACTATTTTATTGTACTTTACTGATTGAACTCTGCCTCTTTATAGCATGTTGTTGTGTTTTACGTGATTTCTTATCGCTCAGTCTTCATTTATTGTTATAACTCACTGAGTTGGAGTACTTACTTTACTCCATCCACCCTGTGTGCAAATTCAGGAGCTTCACGTCCCGCCAGTGATAGTTGATTGCTCCCAGCAGGCCATTTGGAGTCCACTAGGTGGCTGCTCGGCCTTCGCAGCCCAGTGCTTCTCCCTCCTATCTTACTTTCTGTCCCTAAATCTGTAATAGATTATATAAACCCCTTTCAAACTTGTAGACTTATGGTATATGCTCATGACTGGTGACACCCCGATGTCGGGTTGTGTTGGTTTTTCTGCTAATTGTACTATTTCACTGTTATTTGGGATTAAATTATTTTAAAGACTTAATCGTGTTATTTTGGATTGCTTAAAATGAATTGGGTGTTGTGTCAACTGGCATTGTATTCACGAGAGGCGCAATCACGAGCAGGTCTGGGTTTAGAGCCGTGACAAGTTGGTATCAGAGCCTAGGTTACATAGGTCTCACGAGTCATGAGCGGGTTTAGTAGAGACTCGCGGATAGGTATGGAGACGTCTATACTTATCCTCGGGAGACTGCAGAACCTTTAGGAAAAACTTCACATTCTTGAATTCTTATCATGCGTCCTTGATTCAGAGTGGAATGTAACTCTTTGAATTCCTTCCACGCGTTCATATGCGCGCATGAGCGCTCAGTATCAGATGTGCATCGGTGGCTTGTGATTCCTTGATCTAGGGGCGAGATATGATTTTCTATGTGTTGATGTTGGGCCTGTCTGGAGGACTTGAGGCCAGATATTTCCTGCAGTTTGAGCACCGAGGTACTGACCGTGTGATCACGTATTTTTAAACTTATATGTTCGGTAATGTCCCTATTAGTAGAAGTGATGGTTGGATGGATATGTGATGAGTATGTTATGACTGCGAAATGTATTCATATGATTTGGAAGCGTCGAGAAGGGTCTGCTGGAGGATGGAAGAACTATTAGGTGCTTGATTTCCATCTCGATTTGAGTTATAGTCCCGAGTTATAGGTGTGTGAAGAATCTTTTCATGTTTTCTAGTCGGGGAAGTAAAGTGGATTTCACGTTGTGATATGAGTTCAGACTTAGGAAGATTAAGTGACTGCGTAATGTCTATGACGGTGGAAGGGTATAAAGAGATGTTGGTTTAGGCAAAGCAGGTGGGTTATCTCCTACGGAGTGTTCTGAATATTATGTGATCCTTATGTGGTTTGTTGGAATGTCTCTTTTGCTAGTGAAATGTATGTGCTGCAATTTGAATTTGGGTCACTTAACAGAGCGGGCTTGACTGCTATGAGGGCGAATGCAAGATTTGTAGAAAATTTGAGGTGCTAGATGGTCTGTATTGTACGAGCTTAGGAAGGATTGAGTTTAATCTCACTATGGTATTGTGGCAGTGATAGAGTATACTCATTATGAGTTATTACGTGTTTTGATCGATGGCTTTGAGCCAAGCGGGGGAGTCTGTTGTTGATTAGGTGATTGGACAGTTATGTGCTATGTTGGTTCTAGTTTGAGGCGTACTAGTGAATCAGTTATGGCTTGTAGAGGTTGAGACCGAGGATGGCTCGAGTAAAGGAAATTTCAATAAAGGTTATGCTATGCTTTATGGGTGAATGAGAGTCACGGAATGACTTGAGTTGTTATTGGTAAAGGATGCTCGGTGCATATGACAGGAAGTTGCTTGGTGGCATTAATGTGAGGTTACAATCTGCGGTATCGGAGTGCTAATGAGGCACAGGTTGTTCGGTTCATTTGATCAGGCTAATTGCAGGTTGAGTAGAGTAGATGACTCTCGAGAATGGTTCTAATGTGTTCAAGCTTTTACATGTAGTAATTGGTGATTTTCAAGTTGTATTTTTTGCTAGAAACTGAGGTTTGCATTGGAGGGTGTCAAGACTTATTGCATTTCTATACCAAATATGGGATTCTATATATCAGTATCAGGAAAGGTGAAGGTAACGACTTTGGATTCGTAGGAAGTCACTTCAGGGTATATATTTTGAATGTGGTGCGCTTGGGAATAGTTAAGAGAGTATCCGGTGGCTTAGGAGCCTTAGGCGGTATGGTTTTATGCTTGGGTCTCGTATGGTGAGTCTGAGCTAAGGAATTGTGGTGTTATAGCAAGAAGAAGTATCAAGTTGGAGGTAAATCATAAGGAACTTGGATATATGAGATAACTTGGTAGTAAGCCGGATCGGCATGGTAAGGAAATGATTAGTTCTTTGGATGCTTATGAGGTAATGAGTTTCGGCAGGTATTTCATGGCAATTCCCTTTGGTTTTTAGTGGTTTAGTTAGAAGGATTCAGTCCTGACGGTTTAGTTTTGTGCAAATAGAATTCAGAGAGTTCTTGATGGTTTTTACCACGTTTAGGGATGTACATTTTCTACGAGCATGAGGAGAGTCGCATATGTAGTGAGTTTTGTCTAGATGGGATCAATGGAAAGTTCTTGTCTAGTTGAGTACATAGTTGATTGTGGCTCGGAAGAGATATGAAGTTCTCATGGTTATCCTAGGATGGTATGATTTATGTGGTAGGTTGTGTATGATTAAGATTTGCATGTGTAAGGTCATGGTCCAGTTCTGAAAGGAAGGCCACAAGATTATTAGGCAGCATGGGCAGCTTCAGATGATTAAGGAAATGATCTTAAGATAATTAGGGAAATGATATTACTAATTGGTGTGGCTTGATAGGGGTATACGTTTCAGAAAAAGGACAAGTGTTTGAGTTGAGGATACTTCAGTAGTATTGCGACACTCTCCTGTTGGACCGACTGCTGAAATTCGAGTTTGCTTGGTGGCACAGAAGAATTCTCGAGGTATATCTCATGAAAACATTGGGTATTAGAGGTGTGGCATGTGTTCGGACGGCGGAATTGGGATCAGATATGGTGATTCGTGTGTTATATGGTGTTAGAGACTGGGAGTTCTCATAAACAAGCTATGTTATGGTTGTGGGTAGCGTGTATCAGTCCTGTGTGGTAACTATTGGGGTTTGGAGACCCGAGTGGATCTTTGTTGCTTGGTATGTTAGATTTTGGATGTGATATTGAGTATAGACTAGTTGTCTTAGTGTTGTGTTATTCTGGGTTGTTGCACTAAGACGACGTCGTTGGCTACTGATCGCTGCCAACTTGACCTTACACAATGAGAGGAAGAGCGGGTGCTACAGCTTTTACCCGAATAGTGGTATCGGGGTCGATTTTTCCACAGAGAGCTTGGAGTGGAGTTGCATATCTGTCTAGACTAAGAATGCGTTTGTGCTTCTAATTGCACTCCTAACATTTTTGGGTTTTCTTTTATCAACTAAGGATTAAGACTAAATTATGCTAAGAGATATTTTCTTTGTAATTAAGATAGAGAAAGGCACTAGGGTCATGGAATTATTTAGGTGGTTAACTAACGGGTAGAAACCACTAATAATAGATTGACATATTTGGGATCAATGTTATAACTATTGCACAATTGTACACACTCTCACACCTCTCGGTAGAGAGAGCGATTTTGCCCAATTGACTCTCTCGAGACCAATTGGGTAGGCCAATTAGACCAAGCAACTAGGGTTCAAGTATGGTGATTACTCTCTCGAGATTTAACCCGTTAATTGGGACTACCATTTCTCATGGGTCCATTCCAATTCCTTGTTGGGTTAATTTTGGGGTCATAGACTCTCTTTCTCAAGAAGAGTCAAAACCCACTAAGCTAGAATCAGTGTTTGCAACCACTAATCCTTAATTAAAGCATAAAATTAACCCAAATAACAAACACCCAATATCAATCTATCATTAAGAAGCAACACCCATCAATTACCCACACTAGGGCTGAGCCACAACCCTAGCTAATGGGTTTAGCTAGACATAATTAAAGAAGAAATAGAAGAAATAGATGAAGAACTAAGCATATTAATTAATTGCTAAAGTTGAACTACAAGAATCTATGGAGGAATTAATGTTAAAATGCCCAAAATAGGCTAAAAAAAAACGTTCTCACGAGCGTAACTCCTGTTTAGAATAAAAAAACTTGACCTAAAAATGGTAAAATGTCCTATTTATATCGGGCCAAAAAATTGGACAAAAATACCCCTGCGGAGTCAGCGCGGACCGCGTAAAAAGGTAGCGTGGCCGCATTGGCTCTTGGACTTGTAAATATCTCCTCTATGAAGTTAGGAGCGCAGATCGCGCAGAAATGTAGCGCGGCTGCGGTAGAAGACGGGCGCGGACCGCGTATAAATAGAGTGCGGCTGCGTGGCAGGACTTGGGCAAAACACCAGCTCTCTAAATCTCATCCACGCGGACCGCACTGATTTGTAGCGCGTCCGCGTGGGACTTTGCCTTGAAATTGTAGGTCTCTGAACTTCAGTGATGCGGACCGCATAGAAATAAAGCGCGGCCGTGCAGAATGCCCTTGAAATGAACCAGTCTCTAAATCTCCTAGCGCGGCCATGCAGAATGCCCTTGAAATGAACCATTCTCTAAATCTCCTAGCGCGGCCGCGTGGCAAATCAGTGCGGTCCGCGCTAGGTCTTCTTGTTCCCCACTTCACTTGGTCTTTGACACTTGGCAGGTTTCACTCTGTTTTGAGTCGATCTTTGACATTTACCATCTCGTCACTCAAACCTGCAATCAAGCGTAACTTGTAAGCATTTTGGGACTATTTTGTGGCAATTCATAACAAAAGCAATAGAAAGTAGGGGTATAATCATGTTAAAATCCTAACTTATCAACTCCCCCAAACTTAAACATTTGCTTGTCCTCAAGCAAACAAAATAAGACCCGCGCTTACAAAGGCATTCCAAGAATTTCTAGCCATCCTAAAGTAACCTCAACAAGCATCAATTGGGACTAATAATTTCCCTCAATACGATGCTTCATTAACACATTTTAAGCTTTTGAAAACTATGGATCAAGTGTGACACAAGAGCATCGAGAGTTGACTCATTTCATCAAAGAGCTTTTCTCAAATACCTTGGTCATTGTGGAACCCAAACTCACACATCCACAACTCTCCCTAAGCGAACTTCACCTTTTAGAGTAATGACACACAAACCGAGGTTGATGGACTTTTCACTCATTTCTCTCACAAAGAAGGTCACAAGTCCGGCTCTAGGTACCATATGCTTGCCCCTTATGTAAGTATCCACTAATGTAAGTTCCGTTCAACTCAAGATCATATAGGGATTTTGTGGAGTCATTGTAAAGGCTTTTGGGTAAGGGTAGGATATGTTTTTATTCAAGTGGGTTCAATCTTCCCTTAAGCACTTCTTTTGTTTCATTTTGGCACACTTTCTTGACTCATTTGAGTATTTTACTTCTTTTCAAGGGGTTAGATGGACACATTGTCACTCTTTCTTATGCAATTCAACACATTTCTCCTTTTTCTACTTTTTTCACAGCCTTTTTCACTTTTGTTTTCTTTGAATCCCTTTTTTGTTCTTATTCACATTGGTTTTTCTTTTTGTCTTTTCTTTCCTTTCTTTTTCATTGCCTTCATTTTCTTTTGCTTTTGTACCTTTTACCACATTATTTCCTTCCTTGCCTCTCCCACCAAACTTAGACATTTGTCATATACTCAAGGGAAGATTGGGTGCCAAGAGAGGGTCTCATAAAAAAAGGGTATAGGCTTGTAGCTTTGGTTCTTGAAAGAAAAAAGTTCAAGGCTCAAAAGGGGTTAACTAGGGAATCATTTCATTGGTAGGCTATGGAATTGTTCAACTTAGCATTTGGATCAAGGAGAGCCTATAATCACTTCTCAAGTCAAATTTCACCAAGGATTTCGCCTCAACAAACATTCGGGTCAAGTTCTAGACCATTGGCACGGGACTTAGACTCACAATTCAAATTCTTACCACACACACTCAAGGATTGCTAAAGACATAAAGTCGAGGGCCCACAACAACCTTAGTTACTATTCAAGTGCACAATGGTCCAACACGACCACATGATGATTGTTTGGTCAACACAAGAGTCTCAAGGCCACGACTTTCACCATCCTAAACACAACATTATGTCTTTGACCATGGGATCAAAGGCAAATGTGTTAGGCCCAAGTGAAGCTTGCCCGAGATACCCTTAACTACGAAATATCGAAATCAAAAGAAGAAAAATAAAAAAAACGGACTCAAACCCTTAAGAAGGTTGTCGCGCCATCTATCATTGGGAAGAGACACCCGATTCACACAACACTCTACCCAAGGAAAGAACCGTGGCATTAAGAAAACCAAGGGCTTATTGAGAACGTCAAAACCAAAACAAAAGGCTATGAGCCTAATTACGAAGCTAAAAATGAAAAAGATTTAACAAAAATAGGAAAACCGAATGAATATGTACAATAGGGAGTAGAATATACAACGGGGGATGAATTTATACATAAAGTAGAAAAGTAGTCAAAATTAGAAGTTATATACATGCCAACTATCAAATCTAAAAACATAAACTAAAAACCAAATATATACAATCATCCAAATGTATCAAAAATAAAAACAGTAGGGCGCACCCCCACGAATAAGAGTTGGCATTGTCCCCAATGCCAACTACCAAAATAAGCATAAAACAGAGAAAGGATATAGAGTGGCTCCCTAAGCCTGATCCATCTGCATGGGCTGTTCAGTGGTCCCCTGGTCCTCTGTACTGGTGGGAACCTCAGACTGGTTCCCCGCCTGCTACTGCTCTGCTGCTGGGACAGGGGTCGGGTCATGGACCGACTGAACATCTGGTCCAACACTGGAGGGACCCTCCTGAACCTGTTCTACCTCGATCACTACACCCTCAGTGCTAGGAAGCTTCCTCTTCTTCTTTGGCTGCCTAGGCTCCTCCTCCTGCTATGGCTGCGGTGCTGCTGGATCAAGGGCTGAATCCCCAAATAGCAAGTCTAAAGGCATCTGGTCTGCCAATAGCTTATCAATGTCAGCTCGAAGCTTCTTTACCGACTCCTTTGGCGCCCTTGACTTTCTCATCTTCTTATGATCCTTGGCAAGCTCCTTCAAAGCCTTACCATGCGAATCTACCGCCTTAGTCAAGGTGGCCTGAGTCTCTAAAATCTTCTCCCGGTTGGCCAGGAGCTTCTTCAATGTCTCCTCAATTGTAGGAGGAATCTGAATAGTGGCTGGTGCTGACTGGGCCTCAATGTCGTAGTTGACATCCAGTTGTTCAGACTGGCTAAAGACTGACTGAGTTGGTGGGTAGTGAACCGATGAGTCGTTGATGAAGGTACTGTTGGGCCAGCTGAAGTAGAAGGGCCAGCAACAGAAGAAGGACCTGGGGGCAAGGTCTCACTGGTAGTAAGAGCAGGAATGGTGGATGGACCAGTAGACGACTCTACCACAATTGGCTCCTCAGACTGGCCAGGTGGGGTAGAGGTGGGTGGCTGGTACTTCTTTGACTTTGGGTTGTCCGAACCCAACTGGCTATACCACGAATAAGGGGCCGCCGGCTTGGCCTTAACATCAAAACGTTTCCTCTTGACCTTCAAATCCCTAAAGTACATAGACAGGGTGTTAGGGAAAGGTTAGTTTGTGTTGGTCTCCTGTCCGACAGCAGAAATCACTCTCGAGATGATGTTACCCACATTGATAGGTAGCCCGGCCATGATGGATGCCACCAGAACAGCCCGGGCAAGAGGAACTGTGTGATCATGGGTGGAAGGCTCAAGTCTACTACAAACCAAAGTCAGCCAACCCTTGGCTTCAAAACTGAAGGTGTTCCGCAGAATCTTCTCCCCCGCTTTCAACCATTTTGGAACAGTGCCCGGGGTTGCCAAGTACTCGGCCAACCAAGGGCGCACTTCTTCGCCCATTGCCAGCTTAGCTAAATACTCCGATGCATCCTCCTCCTTGAACCCCAAGTAGTCATTCAACGATTTCCCGTCAAACATTACCATTTTGTCTCTCACCTTCATCGCCTTCGTGTCCTTAACTATATGAGACACATTGCAATAGAACTCTTTTACCATATGCTCAATGGCATTAATATATCTCTCATTGAAGAAACTCCAGCCATCTCTAGTACGGAATTGCTCTTGCACCTTTGGGTTGAGAGGTACAAGGTCTTTGTCAATAAATGTTCTCTCCAGGATCAACTTCCTCACGGGCCACTGATAACTGTGAATTGTGCATGTTTTATACCCATTCTTACCTAAGCTTTGTGCATAAATTGCTCTTCATTAGTCCTGAATTGCTTATAAGTTGCGTTTGATTGCAGGTTTGAGCGACTAGATGATGAATATCACAAATCGGCTCAAAAAGGAGTGAAACCTGCCAAGCGCCAGAAGATGACTGAAACCTGGGAAAAAGAGACCTGTGCGGACCGCACTGATTTGTCATGTAGACGCACAGGAATGTTCAGAGAATAATCAAGTATCAGCCCAAGCTGCGCGGTCCGCACTGTTTTGTTGTGCGGCCACGCAAAAAAGTTCAGAGAGGCATATCTTGAGGAAGTTCCACGCGGACCGCAATCCATTTCTACGCGGTCCGCAACAAAGAGTGATC
>MU767073.1:60457-79476 GCA_026770625.1 Nicotiana glauca
TTTAACCCGTTAATTGGGACTACCATTTCTCATGGGTCCATCCCAATTCCTTGTTGGGTCAATTTTGGGGTCATAGACTCTCTTTCTCAAGAAGAGTCAAAACCCACTAAGCTAGAATCAATGTTTGCAACCACCAATCCATAATTAAAGCATAAAATTAATCCAAATAACAAACACCCAATATCAATCTATCATTAAGAAGCAATACTCATCAATTACCCACACTAGGCCTGAGCCACAACCCTAGCTAATGTGTTTAGCTAGACATAACTAAAGAAGAAATAGATAAAGAACTAAGCATATTAATTAATTGCTAAATTTAAACTACAAGAATCTATGGAGGAATTAATGTTAAAATGCCCAAAATAGGCTAAAAAAACATCCTCACAAGCGCAGTTCTTGTTCAGAATAAAAAAACTTGACCTAAAAATGGTAAAATGTCCTATTTATACCGGGCCGAAAAAATCGAACAAATTTACCCCTGCGAGGTCAGCGCGGACCGCGCAAAAAGGTAGCGCGGACCGCGCAAAAAGGTAGCGCGGCCGCGTTGGCTCTTGGACTAGTAAATATCTCCTCTCTGAAGTTGAGAGTGCGGACCGCGCAGAAATATAGTGTGGCCGCGGTAGAAGACGGGCGCGGACCGCGTATAAATGGAGCGCGGCCGTGTGGCAAGACTTTGTCAAAACATCATCTCTCTGAATCTCATCCACGTGGACCGCACTGATTTGTAGCGCGGCCGCGTGGGACTTTGCCTTGAAATTGTACGTCTATGAACTTCAGTGGCGCGGACCGCATAGAAATGGAGCGTGGCCGCGCAGAATGCCCTTGAAATGAACCAGTCTCTGAATCTCCTAGCGCGGCCGCGTGGTAAATTAGTGATGTCCGTGCTAGGTCTTCTTGTTCCCCACTTCACTTGGTCTTTGACACTTGGCAGGTTTCATTCCGTTTTGAGCCGATCTTTGACATTTGTCATTTTGTCGCTCAAACCTACCAGCAAGCGCAACTTGTAAGCATTTCGGGACTATTTTATGGCAATTCATAACAAAAGCAATAGTAAGTAGGGGTATAATGATGTTAAAATCCTAACTTATCAGCTATGCCGAGGATGCCATGGATTGAGTGGCGAGGTTCAACGGATTATATTCGCAGCAAGGTGATTTCATTTTGAAGACCCAATGGGTGGTTCAGAATGGTTTTCTTTCTTATTTGGTCTTTGTGATGGGTGTTAAGGCAGAGACCTCTTCTACGAATTCAGTTCCAGTGGTGAGGGATTATTCGGGTGTGTTAGCTGTCGTCGGGCATATCGCCGGACAGGGTTTTTGATTTTGATATTAATTTGGTGTTGGACACCGTATCGCATGGCACCGGCGGAGTTTAAGGAATAGCTTCAGGAACTCCTTGGTAAGGGGTTCATTGGTAGACCTATATAGATGGGTGTTTTGCATCGAGACGGCTTTGTTGACTTCGAGTTGCTATTGGTGAGGGATGTGGTGATTCGGTTGTTATTGAGATATTAGTGTTTTGAGGTGATCTATGAGTTACTTTTCTGTATTGCGAGGCATTATGATTTGTTAGTATAGGCACATATGGTGTGGTTCCTATCACGACCCCAGTTCGCCCTCCGTGAACATGTCGTGATGGAACCTAGTCCCTATAAGTAGGTAAGCCTAACAATACGGAAAAAACAACATAGCTTGCGGAATAATTAATTAAAACTGAACAACTAAAAGAAAACTGTATATAAATGCCGCTCGGCATATACAACTCAATAATGCGAAAGTCTACAATATCACCCCATAACTCGAAAACTCACAGGAACACAGGCTAACGGAAAGTAAATACATTGCTCTAACTCCAGAATGTCTAAAATGAACAGTACGAAAGGAAAAGCTAACTGCTAAAGCTAGAATAAGAAAGAGACTCCTGGTCTGTGGACGCGGCAGATATACCTCGAAGTCTCTACTAGATCTCTCTGCCTCGAGGATGATATGCCTGGGCAAAGCTACATGGATCTGCACATGAAAAACATGCGCAGAAAGGGGATGAGTACACCATAGCGGTACTCAGTAAGTACTAAGCCTAACCTCGATTGGGTAGTGACGAGGAAGGTCAGGGCCCTACTGAGATAAAACAAAATAAATGATAGGATAAGGAAAACAATATAGATAAAGTCTACAACGAGAATCTAGACAGGATAAATAAGGAATGCAGTAATAGAAAGTAGAAACAAGACAATACAAGGAAATGTTGCTCACAACATGAATGATAACCGGGGATCTCTTGGTATCTCGAGGATCTCTTGGTATTCTCATCGTATACACGAGAGATCTCTTGGTATCCCAAGGATCTCTTGGTATCCTCAATAGAAATTCGGGGATCTCTTGGTATCCCGAGGGATCTCTTGGTATCCTCAATAGTTATATATATACATGTGCCAGGTATCTCTTAGTATCCCGCACTCTCAGTCCAGAACATATCACGAACAGGGGATCTCCCCGGATGCCGTCCCGTAGTCCCAAATTTAAAACATACAATAACAGCTCAAACAACAAGAAAAATGCTAAACTCGGAACAAGTAATAGTAAATTCTAGTCTAGCATGCTTCACGGAGTACAAACAAGACAGTTTAAGCAAATAGGAAAGTAACTCAACTAAACATGCTTTTCTAAACTAACACAGGAAAAGCTTACAATTAGGATAAACAGATAAGCAAGAAAAACTCAATTGAAATACTTCAAGTAAAAATGGATTTTTCAACAATTAGCTCAAGTATGCGCTCGTCACCTCACATACGAGGCATTCAAATATCAAATATCATGTCCTAAGAGGAGAGGTCCCTCACACAAGTTTAGACAAGCCACTTACCTCGAACCGACTCTAAAATCAACTCGGAACCGTTTGCCACGAGTATCCGACTCCAAATGGCCCAAATCTATTCTATTCAATTACATATCGTAAATAACATCTCAAGCAATTGATTATACTATTTAATTTAAAGCTAAGACGCAAATTTAGGTTACATGACCAAAATGCCCCTCATACCAACATCTCGGAATCGAATAAATTTTACATTTTCAGAACCCTCGTACTCTCACGAGTCTAATCATACCAAGATCTCTCAAATCGGAGTTCAAACACCAACTTAAAACTCAATAACTTGGTCTATGAAGTTTTACCCATTTTCCATTCAAAAATCCAAAATTAAGGAGGAATTCATGATTAGATTAGTGGGTTTTAAGTATAAGAGAGTAGAGGATCGTTAACCAATCGTTGCCCTAAAAAATCCCTCGAAATCTCTCCCAAATCCGAGCTCTCAAGCTTATGTTTTGATAAAAATGGCAAACCCTCGGTTTTGAAATGTTTATAACCGCCCAGGTATTTTGGTCTATACGATCGCGATAGGAGGAATGCGATCGCGAAAGATGAAATTTAAAGGCTTAGTAAATGGCCTATGCGAACGCATCCCAAGCAACGCGATCGCAGAAGATAAGGAAGAAGATCTATGCGATCGCGAATAATTCCACATAATCGCGAAGAGGAATTTGTAATGAAGTACAACCCCTAATTTTCTACTATGCGAACGCGGGGCAACTATTGCGAACGTGAAGAAGGGAAAGGGCAGTGTAATGCGATCGCGATTCAAGTTATGTGATAGCATAGAAGGATTTTGCCCCCCACCCCCCCTCTAGAATTACACTACGCGATCGTGGAGGTGGAGCTATTATCACAAAGAAGGAAAGCCTGCAGCAGAACTGAAGAGAAATCTGCAACACTTTTCACCACAAAAATGCCCCGTTGAGCATTCAAAACACCCTCGAGGCCCCGGGACCTCAACCAAACCTACGGACATATCTCATAACATCATTCAAACTTGTACCCACCCTTTAACCACCTAAAACAACGTTAGAAACTCAAATTAACCAATGATTTAAGCCTAAGAACTTCAAATTTTAACAAAACATGCTTTCGATCAAAAACCTAACCAAACCTCATCCAAATAACCTGAAATTTTACACACATATCCCAAATGACATGACGGAGCTATTGCAACTTCCAAAATTCTATTCCGACCCTCAAATCAAAATCTCACTATCGGACCAGAAACTTTAAAAATTCAAACTTTGGCATTTTAAGCCTAAATCAGCTACGGACTTCCAAAATACATTCCGAACATGATCCCAACCCCAAAATCACCTAAAGAAGCTAACGGAACCATCAAATTTCCATTCCGAGGCCGTCTTTATATTGTTCCAACTATGGGCAACTTTCCAACGCTTAAGGTCTCATTTAGGGACTAAGTGTCCCAAAAATCTCCGAAATTCAAAACCGAACATCTCGGGAATTCAAATTAGTATAAATAGACTTGGAGAAAGTAGTTAATAGGGGATCAGGGTATTAATTCTTAAGACGACCGGCTGGGTCATCACAATTCCATTGGGGTTTCATAGTGGAAGTCGAGCGGGAAGAGTATTGGGTATTGCTCGGTGGATTTTATATCAGTTATGTCCTTTCGGGGTTGTGTGGTGTTATGTATTTGTTTCACAGTGGTTATGATGATTTGCTTGGTTCTAGACATCAAATTGCACGTGGTTGTCGATTTTGAGCCGAGTGACTGGAGGTGTTTCATGTGGACCAGTGTTTGGATAGGGTCACGCATTGCAACGAAGTTATGTGAAGGTATGACCTTTGTTGTTAGATTCGTGCGGTTCGTTTATACGATGTGTGATGGGTTCTCAGCATTTTGTGTGGTGGTATTGGTGATCTTGTGGTACAGCTCTCTCATTTGAGTCTTTTTTTCATGATCTGAGTACGTTCGGGTTGTTGCTTATTGGTGTGCGCATTGCACGAGTTGTGGATTTAGATTATATTGATGTGTCATGTCACTAGAGTAGTTGTGTTGGATTAGATGAGATCGTTGGGATCTAGAATGAATACAAACAGATTCGGTTTCAGCGTGTTGGAACGATAATATCGATATTCGGCTCAGAAATTTGCGATGGTCCTTGCCAAAGGAGAAGTGGCTTCACGAATGGTTGATCTGAGGAATGGTTATGACTTTCTACGTGTTTCATTTATCATTGGCAGTATACATAAGTGTTGGAATGAGGCTTTACTTGATAAGAGGTTTATTATCGATATTCGGTTGTTCTGAGCAACTGTTGTGATCAGAAGTTATCGCTACGATAGTTTGCGCTATGCGATATATCATGTAATTTCATCTAAGGTCGCAGGTATGGTTTGTTACAGCTGGTTCAGGCTTATTCAGAGTATAGATGTGAGATTCTGATCTTGTAGATGATTTCAGAAGTGGAAATGTGGTTCTAAGGTTTATGGGCTAGGTTGGATTGCGCAATTTCAGTTATACTGTGTTATTGGACCTATATGAGATAGAGTGACATGGGATCACCCCCGGGTATGTGCATGGTAAGGTTACACATCGATTTGATGGCTTTCGGAACAACTCTGGGCATGTTCGAGGACGAACGTATGTTTAAGTGGGGGAGGATGTAACGACCCGGACGGTCGTTTTGAGAATTTGCATTCACTCACCAGTTTTCGGGCATGACTAGCCCCATGTGATGTATTATGACTTATGTAAATCGTTGTTTTGGTTTTCAGGGTAATTGGGATGAATTTTGAAGAAACAGTTCTCACTTTGAAGCTTAAATTTGAAAGGTTTGACCGAGTTTTGACTTGTTAGTATATGATCTCGGATTGGAATTCTTATGATTTGGTTAGCTCCGTGAAATGATTTGGGGTTAGAATGTATTTTGGAGGTCCGTGGAAGGTTTAGGCTTGAATTGGCGAAATTAGGATTTTGGCGTTTTCCGGTTGATAAGTGAGATTTTGATATAGGGGTCAGAATGAAATTTTGGAAGTTGCAGTAGGTTCTTTGTGTCATTTGGTAGGTGTGTGTAAAATTCAGGTCATTTGGACATGTTTTGGTAGACTTTTTTATTAAAAGCATGATTTGGAAGATTTTGGAACCTTAGGCTTGAATCTGATGTGTTTTGGTTGATTCGATGTTGTTTTGAAGATTGGTATAAGTTTGGATAGTGGTACGGTTCTTGGTGGTGCTTTTGGTTGAGGTCCCGGGGGTCGGGGTGATTTCGAATGGTTGGCGGAAGAATTGAGTTGGGTTTTGACAGCTGAAGCTTTTTCCATTGCTGTCATAACCGCACCTGCGACTAGGGGACTACAGGTGCGGTCTCGCAGAAGTGATTAAGGAGACGCAGATGCGGCCAAAGGCAAGTAAGTGAAAAAAACCGCAGATGCGGGATATGAACCGCATCTGCGGGCACGCAGAAGCGGATGTCTGGTCGCAGGTGCGGAGGGGGCCTCTTAAGTGATGACCGCAAAAGCGTTGCTCGGAAAGAAGAAGCGATTTTGCAGGAGCGAGGAATTGGCCACAGGTGCGAAAAGCCTGAGCCATAGGGTATAAAATATTTCCTTTGCGAATTTTTGGTTATTCCACCATTTCTAAGTCGGTTTTGGAGCTTTTGAAGAGGGAATTCAAGGGAGCTTCGTTGAGGTAAGATTGTTGAACTAAGATTGTTGAACCTTAAACTCGTTTATAATGGTATTATTTTCACGTATTAGAGCTGTAATTATGGAAATTAAGGGTTAAAAATCGGGAAAACTAGGTCTTGAGAACTGGAGACCTAGACTTGAGGATTTGAGGGGCCATTTGTGGTCGGATTTTGGGACTTTTGATATGTATGAACTCATGGGGAGATAAGGAATCTATTGCTGTAAATTTCATTGAATTTCGAGATGTGAGCCCGGGGGTCGGGTTTTGGTTAATTTCCTGATTTATGTTGTAATTGGATTATTTTCGCATGGGCTTCATTTCCTTAGCATATTTTGATGTCATGATTCTGATTTTGAATGGATTCAACGCGAGTTGAGGTTGATTCGAGGGGCAAAGGCGGGCTAGATTTTTGATTGGATCGAGGCGAGTAATGATTTTAAATATTATCCTAAGGGTATGAAACCCTTGATTTCACATCGTTGTGCTATGTTGCGGTGACGCATATGCTAGATGACGAGCGTGAGCTCGTGCACCATTGGGGATTGTGACTTAGTCCACCCCGAATGATTATTTTACTGCGTATTTGATTGAAAACTGCTTGCTATCATCAGGTTTTGGGTTGAATCCCATACTTGGGCCTCGTGCCAACTATTTGGACCCTTAGGGATTTTTTACTGTTATTTTCTCACTGTTTTGACTTTATACTTGTACTTAGTCATACTATACTCTACTTGTTTCATAACTCAGCCATGTCTACTCTATTTTAACAAATTAAATAATATTTTAAATGATATTTTGAGTTGAGCATCATGTTTTACTGTTGTCCGAGTGGCTTATGAGATTCTGACTGAGTAAGGCCGAGGGCCTATATTGTGAGGATACTTTTGGGTCAGGCTGCACGCCGTAACAGTGATACATTGATTATGATTATGAGTCGAGGGCCTGAGATTGTACGTCACGAGGTGGATTGTTAATATGAGGCCGAGAGCCTATTGATTATGACACGAGATGGATTGATATTCTTGTGCCGTAAGGGGCCCCTCCCAGAGTCTGTACACCCCCAGTGAGCGCGTGTACCCATTATGATATGAGATATAGCCCGAGGGGCTGGTGTTGTTCCATGTTGTTTTTCGAGGAGCTGATTCTGTTGGTATTGTGCCCGATGGGCAGTTTTTATGTGTTTATCCCTTCTAGTTGCCGGCCATTTACTTGTTACACTGTTGAAAGGTAATTTAAAGAAGTTTATATTGAACTAAGGTGTTTTATGAGATTTCATTGTTTTATTACTTTACTGGTTGTACTCTGCCTCTTTATAGCATGTTGTTGTGGTTTACGTGATTTCTTATCGCTCAGTCTTCATTTATTGTTAATACTCACTGAGTTGGAGTACTCACTTTACTTCCTACACTCTGTGTGCAAATTCAGGAGCTTTAGGTCCCGCCAGTGAGGGTTGATTGCTCCCAGCATGCCATTTGGAGTCCACTAGGTGGCTGCTCGGCATTCGCAGCCCAATGCTTCTCCCTCCTCTCTTACTTTCTATCCCTAAATCTGCAATAGATTACATAAACCCCTTTCAGACTTGTAGACTTATGGTATATGCTCATGACTGGTGATACCCCGATGTCGGTCTGTGTTAATTTTTTCGCTAATTGTACTATTTCACTGTTATTTGGGATTAAATTATGTTAAAGATTGGGTGTTGTGTCGGCTAGCCTTGTCTTCACGAGAGGCGTCATTACGACCGGGTCTGGGTTTAAAGTCGTAACAGTTTCGGAAGACGAAAGTTGAATTCAAAGATAAGAATATACTTAGAAGCATAGTGACCAGTATCATAATTATATTTTTCAGTAGCATTACGGATATTTTTCTTCAAAATCAGCCTATATACCATGGAAGATCAATTTTAACTTAGTCTTACATATACAGTGACACTAACGTACGTAAGAAATAATAAACTTGACAATAAACATGTACGGTAGAAGGTCATTTGGTATTAAAGCATTTAAGTATTCTTCTTAGCAGTAATTATTGGTATCATTTTTTGCTTAGTCAAAAATAGAAAAATAATTTATTTTTACTACTATAAAATTTTGCAATCAACCTTTTATTTAGTTGATCAATATATTTATTTCGGATAGCTAATATGTCTTTTTAATTCTATCATGTGATTTAGCAAATTATGTTTTAATCTAATGATAGAAATATTTCTCTTATTAAATGCACTACTATTATTATTGGAATTGATAACTAAGTGTTTAGGAAGAACCAAATCATCTTTTATTGGACGTTTTTCTAAGTTTTCGGCACCAAGCAAGAAGACACTGAATATTGAATCTGTTCTTACTTTATATTTCTTGTAAGTTGAATCATTTTCATTTGAGGCCAAAAGCATAACTTTGGCAAGCTAGATTTTACAGTCTCTATTTTTTCGATTTTAGAACTGTTGATAGTACCAGATATAAATTACCTCCTAAATCATTAATTTTTTTTACAAAAACAGCTCATAAACATTCAATATATCTCTAGAACTTCGGCAATTATTTCGATCGTTTGAGACTTAGTCATAAGTGCTTCATCCCATATAATCAATTTTGCTTTCCCTGTAAATTTAGCATCGTTGCTCTGCTTTGATATATTTGTGATGGTTATTTAAGTTGTTTGAAGAGATATATCAAATCTAAAGTGGGTGGCATCACAATAAAATCGTTATTGGTATACCACTTGCTATTATTGCTAACAATGTCATGCTTCATGATATGATATTTGCAAGTAATGCATGACATAGAAATATTATTTCGATTCCTTCGTAGGAATCTACAAAGAATAATTATGTTATAGCATAGTCGACTCTTTACAATATAGTCTTGAAATCTTGTTCTTGCTTAGGATTTAACTTTGCTTATGCTTCCTCAAGCACTTGTATAGCATTTTGATTCTTAATAATTTAATAACCTTTTGTGTTCTAACACTCTTTTTATGAAATAAATTTGTGTATCCTAAGATTTCTTTTACTTGAACAAGAATTTTACTTATATGATTAATTTAAAAAATAATTAAATTTGATTGTCTTGCTAAATAATTAATTAAAAAATTTAATTATTTTGATTTTAACATAAAAAATAATTTATTCTATGTTGGTTCAGATCTTAATATTAGTTAATCTCTTGTTTTGAATATTAATTCTTAATTATAATTCTATCCACGATAAATTTTATTTTCGAAGAGTAAAAGGTTGACATCGCATTTCACTTTTAGATATTTATGTCTATAGAATCATTAGTGGTATTGACTCTTACCAAATATTTTTTTTTCTCTCTCACACATTTATAGTTTTAAATATTTTCTTAGTTGTTGTTTAATAATTGGGTATTTCTTAATATTACACGAAAAATTGATAAAAAATATTATTTGAGTAGGAAAATAGTTCTAATAATATAAAATATATTATCATGGGGGATATTTTTTTCTCAATTTCAACTCATTATGCAGTCCATTTAATATTAATTTTATTTTTTTTGGTATTGGACATTATGAAATGGTAATGTATTACCAGTACGGAGGATTATTATGAAATTAATTTTATTAAACATTCATAAATATTTTTAATAAGAATTTAATAGATAATATTTTATTAATTTTAAATTCTAAAGATTAAAAATTAGCATAGAAGGTATTGTAGTAAAAAAAAATAGGTTATTCCAATTATGTCCTTTTCCTATGAGTTATTCCGTTTAATATTTTAGGGCAATGTTAGTATATTAGTATTTTATTTATGCTTTTATAACAATATAGGCTCCCCTTTTTCTATATGGATTAGACAATATAATACATTCTCAAATTAAATTAATAATAAAAATTTTAAGAAGTATATCCTAAAAGTAATAGAATTACAAGACTAAAGATATTTACTTGTTCAATTTTATATGAATTATATAGCCCGAAAATAATTATACTAATAGGATTCCTAAAGGTAATCATGTAGGATTCATAACGTGTAGTATTATGTCCTAAAACTAATAGGATTATAAAACTAATATCTAAAATTTCGGTTATGCCCTTTTATTAGGAGTTATTATACTTAATATTATAAGGTTATTTTTGTAAACCGATATTGTATTTACACTTTTATAATAACTAGTCTCTACATTCGTGCGATGCACGAATAATTTATGTTAAATATTATGAAAAACATACAAAAAATAATGAACTTTCAATCGCATAATATTCTAAAACTAATTGCAACTGAATATGTACAAAGTTTAATAATCTGTTCCTAAGAACCAAAAAAAAAACATAATATATAATACAAACCAACAAATTAATAATGTTTTGGCACAATGAAAAGACAAAATAGAACTAATATTAATTTGTAAAATCACTTATAGAATGCAACAACACTTAATATTAATTTTCTGATTTCATGATTTTCTTTGATTTAATTAAGCCTTAATAATTCGGATATATAAAAATCATATTTACTCAAGATACATTAGTAACAAAAAAATCAAAGGTAGAAAGTCATTTAGTAATTCATACCTTCTTTGGCATTATTTTTCCTGTTGTGTTGCACGTTATCCTATATTAATTATTAAGAAAGTGATATTTAATCAAATATAAATTCTTAACTATATAAATAGTCAAAAGAAAATTGTTACCGCTAGAAAATAATTTATAGTCAAAAGAAAATTATTACCGCTAGAAAATAATTTTACTTAACTCCAATACCGACCAGTGCAATCTCTAAATTCAACTCCAATTCTAATTAATCCAATCTCTAGTTAAAAAGCATGCGTATTTTCTGTGTTTCATCCACGATTATACTTGCTCGTGCAAATAAAACTCCACCATACTTGATGTTTCATGAATGCAGAAAAATAGCTTCAAGTTGATCTACCGTGAAATTGAATCATTAAAGATAAGTTAACAACAAGAAACCATAGATGACAGGTTGATTGAAAGGAAGAGGAGAAAATAAATTGGTTAAAAGAATTGTCACCTTAACCAGTCACTTCCTTTTTGCTAAAGAACCTTTTTTACAAAATTCAAGAAGGCAATTCACTTAAAATATACGGTGGTGTTCACTGCAAATAAAATAACAATAGGAAGTTAAGTAAGTATATATTGAAGACTTAAAATGTATACAGTATAAAAGGAGAACATAGTTCGACATAAAATCTGGATACATCATACATGATATGCAGAATTAAGGAAAAAAATAGAATTTAATAAAAATATTAGAGATATAATTGATATCCACTAATAACAAAGGTCAGGCTTTTAAAATTTTGTGGCCTGGTCAATATATTTTGAGCTTGTTAAATAGAGTTGCCCATTATGTAGAAACATATTTTAGATGGATAAAATTGTGTTTGGTTGTGTACCAAAAGGATTCAAATTTGTAATGAAGTTTTTTTTTTTAATTCCATGTAACTTCTGTTTTGAGAGACTCTTCGAACAAGAGTCAGAATCAATATTGTCGAAATCAACGAATATATTCAATTTGGTTTCAAACTCCAAGCAATAGGTAGAATAAAAAAATATTCTATAATACAATTTTGTCCAAAGTGAATTTTTTCGTTGATTAGGACAGTATTCTTTAAAAGTGAAATTATTCTTTTCCAAAAATAATAGATGACCAATAGGATAAACTTTATAGGGTCAACGTATGTGTAGTTTAAATTGGAAAAGAATTCCATCATTAGGTTATTTACAATTAAATCCTTAAATTATACAAATATTTAAGGGCATAAAAGTCGGTCAACATTTCAAGGATATTTTAGTCGTTCAACATTTAGCAGAAATTATTCGTGCATTTATAATAACATAGATATAGATATAGATATAGATATTTGTTTAATAATATTATTTTTAATATATTTTCTGAAATGAAAAAGAAGAAACATGGTCAACGAGAATTTATATAGACCCAAAGTAACGGTTAGCAACTTGTTTAGGATTGAATCCTAATAATTGTTGACTGTGAATATATTTGCTTAAAAGACAGTTATTTCATATAGAATAAAGTAGACTTGAATAGAGTGAAATTGTATTTAAAAAAATTCATACATTTCTTGCAAGCCTTTCTGCAAAAAAGTTTATTAAGCTTCCTCTCAATTACTGAATACCATGAATATTTTTTTTGGCATAGAGAGATAATACATACCAATAAATCTTTAGGTGACCACGTTCATAAGCCAAGTTTTAATTAATTTAACTTTTAAAGGCACATTAGTCACAAACTGATAGTAATTCTTCTTATTTTGTACTTGATTATGAATTCTTACAATGAAATGTAACATCTAAATTTTTTCTTACATGTGTAGTGCATTTATTGGTCTAATCACGATTAAGGGTAAAGCTTTCTCCAGGGTCGTTAGTACCATATTTGGAAAAAGAATTCCAAATAGCATGATCTCTTTACTTTCTTTTTGTATGAGTCTTTTTGGCCTGCTCTTACTCCACTTTCAACAGAAAAATTGCTACTACTACTAGTAAGTAACTCATAGTTTTTTTTCTTCAATAAATGAATGAAACTGCAATGCTCTTGTTATCAAACACATAAAATTTATTCAGCAAAGCTATCATTCATTTTCAGCATCATTTCTACAAAGAACCTTTCATTTTTCTTCACTTCCTATGTTTGCCTTCCAAAATAGGGCCTACCAGCTAATATCAAACTGGTGATGCACAGGCATTTTCCACCTACACACCCTTACTAACTGCTTTCAAGGACCCCAACCCAAGCCCTGAAAATGGTCTTAACAATGAGCTGCAAAAGCAATTGTGATAGATTAAGCTTCAGGATAGCTGCAAAGGGAGCATATTCTTTAAATGCCGTCTGCTATGGCTAGATTTCTAGCAAAAATGACTTCATATCCTGCTGCTATCCATGTCTAGAACAAAATTCTATCTTGGTAAATGTCCAATGCTTGTATAACCTTCTCTATCAGTAATTTCCTATGTAACCTATACCTGCCAAATGAGAGCACTATGTTAAATAAGTTCTGCATACTTTGAAGCAAGATCCAATGATTCTGCGCAAGGACAACTTATTTGATATATTACGTACTTTATTGCTGCTTCAAGTGTTCTCCTGCAGTCGGGCATAGAATCTGTTCACAGTAAACCAAGACAATGAATACAAAGTCGGACAACTTTATGACATGAATAGTGACAACTGTTACAAAGGCAACCAATGAAATTAAGGTAACTGTGTTAAATCATGGCAAAAACCAAGAATTTTAGTGTTCAGTACTGGATTGATGAAAACCCAATCTATCAAAGTAAATCCACATTCAAATCATCATAACTACCCGGATTTTTTTTTGTCCACGAAATACAGGTGACCATCATGGCAAAAACTATTCTAATAGAAATTTGGTAGAAACAACAATGACGCATCAAAAATGGGCTTATCTTTCTTCTTAACATGCATCGTTCCATAGAAGTGCACAATAGAAGTTTACCTAGGATTTTCTGGTCTTCGTCAGAAGTTGTGGGGAATTCTGCAAGCATCTCATGGCATTCTTCTTGCAGTTCTTTTACTGCTTTCCTCTCTAAACTTGGAATTGGAGGGAGATCCCCATCTGACCAAGCAGGCAACGTTCTTGCTGCTGCTATGATTGCTCCATCGACAAAACTATCTCCGTCATTCGATAGCCTACCTGCTACAAGTTTTAAACAAGAATTCTGGACATTAATTGCACAGCTAGATTGGATAAGAGGAGCTAGTATATTAAAAAGATTCTGTACGACCCATACTGTTATGGTAATATTCTCCAGGGAGGCCAGATATGTTAAAGACCGATAAGAAAGTGTCTAGATGAATTTTGGCATCTCCAGTGAAATGAATGACATCCCAAGGATTCTGCAATATCAAAGATATATTATAGTCGGTGTCTCAAAAAAAAAAAAAAAAAAGAGCAGTCACATCTAAATTCATTTCCATGTCATGTAGATAGATGGCCTTGAAAACTAATTAAATCATAAGCTCTGTCAAGGTAATTCTTACACGATGCAATACGGATGACTATCTTTTCTCTTTCTTCCTCTGATTCAATACAAATATCTGAATTATTTGAGCGTCATCGAGCAATAATAATGAAATTAAAACTCAAGCCTACTCAAAATTCTATGTATAAATGCCCAAATTAGTCTATTCTCCATTTATAACACGCACCTCAGAAGCTGGAGACAAGGACAATAACTGGGGGGGGGGGGGGGGAATTCCTTCACTCTCACCCTTTTCTCTTTCACTTTTTAGTTTATCTCATCTTCATTTTACTTTCATCTTCACTTGTCAGGTTTAATGAGGCATCCATAATCTCCAATATTTATGGATAGTAGATATTAACTGTCCTTTTACAGCGGTTTCTTGTCATTCATTTACTGTTGCATTCTTCTAAAACAGATTATGGCGGTGAATATCACTACACAAAGTCAGTAGTACAAGGGCCTTCGAGTTGGACTTTTTCATACTTTCAGCAGAAAAAGCACAACACAGCTACTTTTTCTCGGGAAGAGTAAGGAGAGACTACATTACCACAGGCGATGAAAAACCATATCTCTGCATGAAAAAATTATTCTTCTGTCCAGCCATGTAATCAACAGTCATCTGCAAGAATTCATAAAGGCCATTTTAGGTCATATTAGCAAGTTATGCAGTAGTAATAAAGATAAGCAGGGTCGCATATAATTCAGGTGGTGACATCCATCACAAATACATTACCAACTATCTAGAAATAATAATCCTTCATTAAGTACACATTATCAAAAAACTAACAACAACAACAACCCAGTATATTCCCACAAGTGGGGTCTGGGGAGGGTAATATGTACGCAGACCTTACCTCTACCCCGAGGGGCAGAGAGGCTATTTCCAGGAGACCCTCGGCTCAAGAATGCAACAAGAGACGTTATATTAGTACTATCAATAGACTCATAATAAAATAACATAAAATACCATAAAATAACAACAATATAAGAAATATAGGAAATACGAAAAAGATGTAAAGTATACTAATAACCAACAGATAAAGCCCATCATCAGTAGCATCCTAAGACTAACTCCTGACTGGCTAGTCTCACTCTAGTGCGCTGTAGAAATATTCACAACTTCCCCCTAACCTACAACCTTAATGCTCGACCTCCACAATTTCCTGTTGAGGGCCATGTCCTCAGTATTCCTAAGTCGCGCCATGCCCTGCCTGATCACCTCTCCCCGATACTTCTTAGGTCTCCCTCTACCTCTCCTCGTGCCCACCACAGCCAGTCGCTCACACCTCCTCACCGGTGCATCAGTGTTCCTCCTCTGAATATGCCCGAACCATCTGAGTCTTGCTTCCCGCATCTTGTACTCCATGGGGGCCACCCCTACCTTCTCTCGAATATCTTCGTTCCTAATCTTATCCATCCTTGTATGCCCGCACATCCACCTCAACATCCTCATCTCTGCAACTTTCATCTTCTGGATGTGTGAGTTCTTAACCGGCCAACACTCGGTCTCATACAACATGGCAGACCTAACCACTGCTCTATAAAATTATCAAAAAACTAAATAAGGTCAAAATAGGATAAACAAGAATCTCATTAACAATTTTCCTTTCAATTCACCATCCAAAGAAGAAATAATTTTAAAATTTCCTTTCTCATTCGTTCCCCCATCATGGAAAATCTTAGAAAGCAACACCAAAAAATAAAGCTAGAAGGAGACAAACGAGAATGCTATTTAAAAAGATCATTCACAAAAGAAATTACAAGAAATACTAGCAACTAATGCATGTAGAAGAGAGAGGACATAATTTTCATAATGCTTCTATTCTCATTAAAAACAGAGCAGCACAGTGAATTTAACCTTATAATCTGACAAGCTGTCACATTAGAAGGAAGCATAACGTGTAACAAAGATCATAATACCGCTTTCGCATCATTGCTACTTAATATCCCATGCCTGTCACGTGTCACCTATGCAAAACTACCTCATTCAGTGATCAATTATACAAGTTTCCCATCTTTCCTGCGTAATATCGCTTTAGCATCATCGCTACTTGTATCCCGTGCCTGTCACCTTGACCTATACAAAACTACCTAATTCAGTGATCAACTATACAGTTTCCCATTTTTTGCTTTCTTTTTTCCTTGCGGCAAAAGGCAAGGCTTTGCATGCTGTGGAGTAGGAAAGGAAGTCAGTGGCATCAAATAGGCCATCCTTAAATATGCAAGATTGTGATGTAAGAAACGCCTGTGGGGCCTAGAATAAGCAAGGCTCTGATGTAAGAAATGCATCCTTAAAAATCAGATAGCCCTATATATCATATATTATGACCTATGATATGCAAGAAAATGGAGTACAAATATTTTCTGCACCATTTAATGTAAGAAATGCCTTTTGGGCAGAACATAAGCATGTGAGTCACGCATTTTCTCCAACTCCCCACATACCATCTTCTCCAAATGAATTATCCAAAATAAGTAGACTCATTGACAAAGCTAGTTACTTTTTTTGATAAGGCAAGGTAAACATTGACAAGGCTAGTTATTTTCTCTATGCAATAAGCTGTGCCTACTAATACACACACATCACAATTCAAATGAAGCCCTCACTAGATATAGACCACTAAGAAGACTTACCTCATCTCCTTTTCTAATTCTTTGTCCTGCATTTATCATCACCTCCAGCATGCGGTCCTTGAAGCGCCAATGGAAAAAGCAGTTTGGCTGGAAAGAATGATTCATCATATCTGGAGAAGAGATGAATAAAATATTAGAAGGATTTTCTCACAAAACAAAGTTTGATCTAAAAGGCTAAGATAATTGCAAGCAGGTCTTCCTTGAAAATAAGAAGAATCCCTGTCTAATAAGTTTTTAGTTTTTGAGTTGTCTCTTAAACACCAGCCACATTGGGATTCAAAAGCTGATATAGTATTTTATTTTCGAGGGACATGTTCTCTGTTGAGTTGTGTCCCACATCGGTGGGGAATGGGTGTCTTGGTCTCCATATATGGTCTTGGGCAATCCTCACCTCATAAGCTAGTTTTTGGGGTTGAGTTAGGCCCAAGTTCCATTCTTATCATGGTATCAGAGCCAGGCTCATCCCAATTTATTGTCACCGATATTGGGCCCCCATTTATATTGTCCACGCTCCCGTTGCAGGCCTGGGCGTGAGGGGGGTGTTGAGTTGTGTCCTGCATCGGTGGGGAATGGGTGTCTTGGTCTCCTTATGGTCTTGGGCAATCCCCACCTCATAAGCTAGTTTTTGGGGTTGAGTTAGGCCCAAGTTCCATTCTTATCATTCTCTTTGACAGAAAAATAGTAAATGGAAACTAGGAAAAGAGATTTTCCTCTTCTGTAAAGTATTCTCTCTGTACCATATGGCCTGGTATGATTTACAATGTTGACTACTTGATTTACTGTTGTCTAACATCGGAAATTGAATAATTAAAATTTTGAGAATAAACATTATGCATGAGACTACATAAAACCCACTATGAACCATGTATTTCTTATAAAATGTGATCAAAGAAATATTAATTATCATTAGGGTGGAAGAAGAATGTTGTTTTCCCAGTAATAGTGAGTAGGTATGATAGAGAAGCAAAAGCAGGAGGACTGCTATTTCCAAAATTTTGGACAAAATCTTTCACGTAGTACACACTATTCTCATTTGCATGGTTTCAGGAAACTGAAAACGAAAGATATTTCTCACTGCTTAACTTGTTATTGCAGTTACATATCTGCTCTTTTGATCCAGTTCACGTAAAGATAAAAGTAGACATGAGCATCACCCAAGACCAATCAAAACGAAAAATAAATAAACGATGTCATTCAGACTAACTTAAAAATAAGTGAAGTTCAGTCTGTCAAAATAGGGTGCTGCCTTGTGTATACATACTTAAAGCCAACAATTTCACTATTGGAGTTTGGAGAAGGACAGAAATACAACAGAAGAAGCTCACCAGCATAAGGTACCAACAAATTTGCATCTTGAACCAGTGCACCAATTCTCATTTGCAAGTTGATGCATCGAGATTGTGCTATACTCATTGCCCAAATAAATCTCTCAGGATCCCGAGCAAGACGCTTTATTTTGAGGGGTACTGCAGAATGCTAAACAAATAAAGAAAGTCCAAAGACAGTGTTAATAGACAGGAATTTGGAGGAAAGAGATTGAACAAGATTGTCCATACCCAATTTTTCTCCCAAAACTCAAGTGCCCGTTGTTGCTGTTCTCTCATAGTTGAAGCAAGCTTCTCGTCTTGCAACTCCAAAAGGTCCTCCTACATCACAAAAACCATTAAGAAGCAAGAGCGTGTCAGGCACAAACAGCAAGTGTTCATTTATAACTCTGGAATTGACATTCTAGAAATTAGTCTACCAAGTACATGCCCAACTGACTAATAGAAAATGCAAATCACAGAAGTGAAGAAGCTTTAACCAGATATTGCATTTCAGTTAGATAACCAAAATGGTTCTTTCGAATTAGACTTTT
>MU767073.1:79494-93775 GCA_026770625.1 Nicotiana glauca
GTCTACCAAGTACATCCCCAGCTGACTAATAGAAAATGCAAATCACAGAAGTGAAGAGCTTTAACCAGATATTGCATTTCAGTTAGATAACCAAAATGGCTCTTCCGAATTAGACTTTTTGTGCTGTTTGCAACAAATCTTTCTGACCAAAACCAGCACAGCTGTCTAATGGAAATGTAAAGCACAGAAGTGAAGAAGCTTCAACCACATATTGGTATTTTCGACTTAGACTTTTGTTGCAGAAGAGTGCTTCAACAGTCATGCAACAGAACAAGACTCAGTAGAAGAAACTTCTCTTACAAATTAGAACATCTTAATGTCCTAAGGTCACATAACAGTGTGAATATCACAAAAGCTTTTTCCTTTTCACACATTTCAACTTACTCCAACTTGAACCTCAGCAGCACCATAACAAAATGAGGATTAATTTTGTGAATGCATAGCATTTCTATAGAATCTTCTTGAACATATTACATTAATTATAAGCATCAAAATTTGGATGATACTCATATTCAAACCTCGGTGGCTAGAAGGAAGCTAGTGCATTCATCATCACTAGGTAAGAAGTCTCCATAAAGCTGCCAAAAGTTGTCCTTGCAATCAAAAGCATATAAAATAAGGCATGCCAACCTCAGATCCGAATCTGTCTGCCATAAAAAGGTAAACAATATTAAAAACTATCAAGAGATCTTGGAATACCAAAATAAAAATGACAAAATCAAAGAATAAGCAACTAAAAATGCGTGAACCATCAGAAAAGATTTAATAGGAAAAAATGTGTCTTTTTACCTCAGGATTAGTTGAATTGATAATGTCGAATATTGGATGTCCCACAGGTATGATATCTGGAAAAAACATCCAAGGAAGCTTTTTGCTTATGGTTAACATCAGTTCTAGAGGTATTTCCATTATTACCTGCATTACAAATAAACCTCCTCATTCATTGACCTGTAAAGATTTTGGTGATAACAAAAAGGTGTGAAGATAATCAATGACAAAAGAGGAATCAAAAAGTCAAGCTAATGCCAAATGAATTAGACGCAGTCTAAAACTAAAGGCGAAGATAGAATACACTACAGCAGGAGAAGAATTAGAAGTGCCAAGACACTGGCCCCATATAACTTATCGTTGTTAAAAAGTAAATGAGTGAAATAAACTAAGGATACTCATCCCAGAAAGAAGGGAGGCAGAGTAGATTAAAGGGTATTATAAATTTTTGCATGTCCTTTTTTCCACTCAGTCCAATTTTCGGTGGTAGATGAAGTTCATCTTTAGGCACAGCTAAACATTGATGGAGCACCGAAATTGACACTGCTTCCAATGGTAAAGCTATATATTCCTTCAGGAGAACGAAAATTTTCCACATATAAACATAGTGTAAGGTAGAGCTCACCCTAGCTCGACGGAGAGGCTCCACGTCTCTGGAAGCAAACACTCCATACCCATCCGGTCCCTCCCTGAATTCAATTCCGTAGGCTCGAAAACTTCTAACATATCCTATTTTATAGAAATCAGGATCTGCCAGTTCCAGCTGTTCATGAAGAAATATCATATCACCATAATCAACAGTAAAAACAAAAGAAAATAAGGATAATTTGAAATAACCAAATAGAACATATAGAAAAAAATATGTTCAACAGCTTCTCAAAAGAAAATCAAAGGACAAAGAAAAAGAGGGAATTTAACCATTACAGTAACTATTTAATAACAGAGATGAGATATCTATACATGAAATGTGAGAGTGAACATCTAACTGAAAATGTTAAGGCAAATAGGAAAAAGTATGCAGTGCCAAAACTCTTACTGCAGAAAAGAGCACTTGAACAATGAGCTTACTATTGTTATATATAATATATAATTTATATAATAATCATTAATAAAAGATTTCAATGTTTTTTCTTTTTCCTTTTTTCAATTTAGTTGAGGTCGTCCGGTTTCTTCTCTCTCGTTATTTAGTACATTTACCCCCTCTTCAATTTTGGTCTTTCCTCCTCTATATACATTCATTCTTTTTGCTGTTTCTGAAGATTTCACTTTCCAATTTCAACTCAGTTTTCTTGAATTAGTTATTTCTCTGTGTCATTTTGTCTCATTAGTATATAAATTTTATAAAAATAAATTCAAGGTCTCTTATTATTGTTTGTTTTTAGGCCCCCAATTCTATTGAGCTTTAACTTACAGGAACTTCAAGAACATGGAAAAGAAGAGAACTTTTGGAAAGTAAAAGGTACCTGAGAAGCAGGAGTATCTTGAGGTTGAGAAGGGGGTGTAAAAAGAGGAAATGCAGAAGGAGTTGGAGAAGAATCATAACCCTCTATAGTGGAAGAAGTTGCAGCACCATTAGCACTTGCACCAACTCTCAAGGGTCTGCTTCTTCCCTTGTAACTACTACATACAATAATGGGTTGCTTTTGCAACGGTGCAGCACACCCATGTCTCCACAACTGGTTCAATCAAAATTATAATCAACAACCAGAAATTAAAAAAACATTTTTGGGTGTTTTGGGTTTCTTACCTGATGCTGAAACTCTGGGTGGTGGAACAAGTTTGTTGGTTGTTGAATTAGAATGGTGGAAGAGACCATTTTTGCTGCGTTGTGTAGTTTTGCGAACGAGGTGAAAATATTAGTGGAATTTCAGTAAAGAGAATTGTTTCATACATGTATTTTCAGTTCTTGGAACGTTATCCACTCTACTGTCAACATAACAAGCTGATAGAGAAAGGAACCCACTAGAGGTTTTAATTTTTTTGACCTTTCATTTTTTTTAAATTCAATAGTACTACTACTATTTTTTTTTTTGGTTTACGGTGGATTCTATTTATGGTGGATATCTATATTTAGTGAGATTTTAGGTATTATTACTTGGTGGCTAAGTCTTATTTCCCCATAGGTTGAGGGTTCTATTCCATTAATACATCCCAATATCAATAAGAATTCTCTCTTCTTACTTTTCTCTACAATACTCTTCTTCTTTTATTGTTTCATAACAATTATCAAATAGTTCATGAACTTACTTCGTGATTAAATTCTGGATTTAAGGTAAGTATTTTACTTTATTTTTCTCTTTTAAATTTTTTAAATTCTATAATTTGATTTTATATACAAGCAAAGACAATAAAGTTTGATTATAACTCTAATAGAGTTTGTAAGAAATTATAACCACCTGAAGTGGTAAAATTTCTATATTTTGCCATGATCAAAGTCATCTATGATCGCGAGTACAAGAAGTGAAAACTCGTCTTATTGAATTTGCTCCATTCTCATTCCCTTAAGAGAATGTGATAGCAGTATGTGATAAGTATGAAAGAAGACAGAATTATTACTATGAATGTATCAATGGATGTGGACGTGGTAATATACGAAATTATAATCGTCATCATTGTGATAATGAGAATAATAAGGATTCTCAAAATAATCCTTCACTATGTAAAAGTAATATTTGTCATCGATTTGACATGAGATTTTATAAAGCACATATAGATGATTATGGTCCATTCATAATATGAATGTGACAACATCTGATTTATGAATACATATTCATTCTTGGAAAAATATGAATGTGCTATTGGTAGTGAATATGTCACACTCACCTCTAGAAAGAGATTTAAGATGATATAAGAAAATAATGTCATTATTATGGCATGAATGGTCATTGATCACGTACTTATTGTATGCCAAAATATTTTGGCACAGTGATTATTAAAAGACAACAGTAATGCAAGAAATAGATCTTGCATATAATTTTGACCATAACCATAATGGTATAACTTTCTCTTTAAAAGAGATATTCACCATATGGATGTTGATGAATATGTGGTAGTACCAGATTAATTGAGAGCTCTGGAAGAGCTAATTATTACTATTTTGGAGAAACACAATTGATTACCAATAAGGTATTGTGTTGTAGTAAGTCTCAAAGAAACTTATTCAGTTTCCAAAGTATACGCGAAAGCGTTTGATTATATTGAGACTATAAATAAAGGAAAGAATTAATATCTTCTATTATTATAACTTGTAGTTGGGTAATATGTATGTGAAAAGCCACCCGCTTTATTCTCCGGTTTGTACTACACAAATAAAAGAATACCATAATAAAGTGGATATTTATTGATATAAAAACCCATATCATAATAAACTTGGAGTTTATTGATAATTGCACACGTCATAGTGTAAATCTGAAGTTTATCAATATTGATAATTTATTCAGTTGGCATAATTGGTTTAGCCATATCAATTTAAGTATGATGCAAAAATAATAGAGAATTCACATGGGTAGATATTAAAGAAAAAGAAAGTTCTTTATGAATTCTCTTATATTGCTTGTTCTCATTAATTAATATATCAACTAAAATTGGGATTGAATTTCATGAATGCTGGAAATATCAAAGGTGAATATGTGCTCTTTCACCCGCCATGTATACCACATAAGATGCATCTATGAGATGGTTATATGCGCGATTATTATTTAACCGCAATATGGTGTTTGCAAGGTAACTTGCTCAATAATTTAATTTAGAGCAAAATTTTCAGATTTTCTATTCAAGACAATTCATCTTGATAAGTTGGTTTACGACACAATTGATTTAGCAAAATAATTTATTGAGTGCCTCCACTTAATAGCTAAACTATTGCTTATGAGAATAAAAGTTATATATATACACACGTTATATACGGAAGTATATTATTTTCTCCCCCTCACAAGTGGTTCGGGTCAGGAACCAAATAATTTCATCTTATTATTATTGATGTGCGGTGTATATTTTGATTAACACCATAACGCACAAAGATGGGTTCTCAAAGTTGAGGAAACAAGTTAGTTTTTCTAACATGAGGGGGAGACATGGTAAACAGTTGAGAAAAAGTTACGTGGAATGAATTATCATTTGTATATCTAGATCTTCGAATAAGATAATATGAACTTGAAGTTCATAAAAGATAATTCATCTGCAATATATTGCAAAGCATGTCAAACGCATTTGCTGACCTAAAGAAAGTAACTTTATTTTCAATGCAAATGCTCATGTTAAGTCCTAGAAGGACAAAGTCTATGGTACGCTTAAACCTTGTGGACAAATCGGTTTCAAGTAAAGTTCTTGATAATGAAGATGAGCAAATGATCAAAATGATCATTATAAAGGAGGCAAGTGATAAAGAAAATCACATGACATAATACTTCATAAAACCTCAGGAGAGGTTTAGGTACCTGAAATGAATGAAGAGTGTGAGCACGTGATTTTTGTCACGCTTACATTATTCCTATAGAATTCATTAGAATTAGGATTTTTCTTTTATTATTTTAATTTTAGGAATTAACTGCATGATTTTGTATTTTGTTTGCATTTTTGTTTGTGCATTTTATTAATAAAATTCAAAAAATACAAAATAGCATCTAGGTTCCAATTTTAGCATTTTATTATTGAGTCAATATTACAAAATATAAGAGAAAATAACAAAAATAGTCATGCTTACATTTTTTGATTTAGTTTTCTTTTGAGATTTAGTTAAATTTTGAAATTAATTAGTTCAGGTCCTTATTTTTATTAATTTAACTTTTAAAAAATGATAATAATAAAAATGAGTGATAAAGAAAAAAAAAAGAAGAAGAAAGCAAAAAGAAGAGAAAATTAAAAGAAAACAAATTGTCTTCATAAGCTACCCAAATTTTGGACCAATTTCGCCCTAAACCGTTCAAGCCCATAGCCAATCCCACCCCATAACCCACTTCGAACTGGCCCAAACCGGTCCAGCCCTTGACGCCTCAAAACGGCGTCGTTTCAATGGCAACAAATCCTGACCGTCTAGGTTGTTTGATCTGACGGTCAGGAACTAATGGATGTTAAATATATAACTGTCCGATCTCGCCCCCTACCCCCTCATTCATCATCTCTAACCCCTCACACAAAACCCTAGCCGCCTCTAGTTACCCACCGGCTCCGCCGTAAGCCGCCGGCCGGAAATCGCCTCCGCCGGCGGCGAAACTCCAAATAATTCCAAATTTTTACCATAGCCCCGTCTTCATCTCCCCAATCCATATCCAACCTTATTTCCCTTCAAATCCGAGCCAACTGCTTCGAATATCAAATAGAAAGCTCGGACCAAAACCCTAACTCCTCTAAAATTCCCAAAAATTACACCTATACTCTCTTAACCTCCTTATTCCCAAATCCCAAACCAGAACCCTTCAAATCCAAGTGGGTTGATTTCTAGCATAATTCTGTTTCGAATAGGATCAATTCTCTTCTAATTTTGGATAACCCTTAGCTTAGGGCATTAATCTGATTAGTGTTTGAAATTGTTAGTCTAATTAGTGTCTGAATTAACAGAATAGTTAGCTTTATCAGTGTTATATTCCTCTTATTTTGATTCTGTTCTGATGCCGTTCATAGATAATAGTAACTATTAGTCTGGAATTTGGTAGTCTGAGTATTAGTTTAATTCTTGTTTGATTAATCTGTTTTGATAAGATTTTAATCGATCTTGTTTGAGTTTTTGTTCAGTTTTAATCTGTTATCAATACTCTTTCATGATTATTATTAACTAGTTTTAATTAGTTCAGTTTAGTTAGTTCATGTTATTAGTACTACCTTAATTCACTGCTCAGTTTAATTAGTGGTTATAGTTAGCTAAATTTGACTATAGTTGATAGTTTTAACTAAGGTAAAAAGGGGTTGTTTGGGTTAGTAATTTCAGGTGGCAAGTAAGGGTAGTTTAGGCATCTAAAAGGGCTGTTTTGTTAAGAATAGTAATTTCAAATCCAAAATAAGAGTAGTATAGGTATTTTATAGGTATAAGAACACCCTAGGGCCTTCTAGAAGGGGGTCTTAGTGTAAGTTTCTGCATTTGTAATGCAGTAACTTGGGTAACAAGTCATAAAGTTAGGGTCTAATAGTCAATTTCTGAAAATAAAAAGGGGAAAAAATAGGAAAACTCTTCAAAAACATTCTGTCCCATTTCTTGCCTATAAAAGGCATCCCTAGTGCCTTGATTAACAAGTTTCAGGGGCTAAAAATTCCAAAATCCCTTCCAGCTTTTAATTCCATCCCAAAATCCTTTTCTTACAAGCTGAAATCTCAAATTCAAAGAAATTAAAATCTGAACTCCAGTAGCAAAAACCTTCATTTTTAGATCTAAAATTTCCAGAAAAAACCCCAAAAAAAAAAAACTCACAAAACTCCAAAAAAACTCAAAAATATTATTCTATTAAAATACTTAGGTTAATTTCAAGTTGTAGTAGTTAATTTGCCTCTTTTAGCTTGGGGTCTGATTGTTGAGGTCTTTTCTGAAGTTCCTGGGTTAATCTCAAGAGTGTTTGAGCTCAATTAAGGTTGTTCTAGATTATTTTGCTGGGTGTTGTCCATTTGTTTCCATTCCTGAGGCATAGTGACCTAATTTTGGCTCTCGAGTGATTTCCTAGCTGTGGTTGCTGTTGATTTATCATTGCTGATTGCTGCTGTTTGTCACTGCTGATCACTTCTTCTCTTACTTTGTTTCATTATCCAGGTACAAGCTCTAAACTATGGCGATGTACCTTTGATTTGAGGAGTGAAATCGAAATTCTATTACTATTGACTTGCTTAGTTTAATTCCAGTTTAGTGGTTAATGTTGTAATTGGATTGGATTATACAATTTGAGGCAGTAATAGCCATGTTAGCTGTGTATCGATATTACAATTCACAGTTTGTTTTCTCGCTGATTTTGATTTCATAAGTTATTATAGTTTAGTGGTTAATGTTGTAATTGGACTTTATGGACTGCTTGTGTCGTTCAAATAACTATGGATTAGCCTGTTTCATGTTATAGTATTATAGTAGCTTGAGATCTAAATAAAAGGTATTGATTAAGCTTGTTTTGTTTGATTTAATTGAAACCAGTAAAAATGCTAGGTCTACGCTTTGAACTAACTACACAAAATAATGTTTTAAAACGAAGTAGGTGTTCAACTTGGACATATTTGAATTGTCTATTGGTTTACAAATTGCTGCATTAATTTTTAATTGGAGGCCAACGTTATGAGACCTCATTGAAATGGGCACTCACTTTAAGCATCAGTTTTGGGCCCAAGACTGACAACAGGCTGGAGAAATTCGAGTCTCCAATTGGGTTGTTATTATGGCCCAGCGCTGGACAGCCCCCATGTCCTTTATCCTTAAAAGGCTGACGCAGTCATTCCCTTCTATGGGCCAAAATGCAACAAAGCCCAAAAAAATGCTTAACTTTGAATTAAGGCACTTGTTGAATTATGTACCATTAACCTCTTTGGGGCCAATTTCAAGGCCCAAATTTCTGGAAATCGAGATCCTTTTTTAAAAAAAAAATTATATTAGGAATTTGGGGGTTAATTTGCAATATAAATTTAGGTCTTCGAGTTAGGTTGCGGGTTCAAATTAAGAGGGTCTTCCCTTGAATTCGGACTTGAATTTGAGGCCCGAATTTATAAATGCAGACTAATTAGGCCCTTTTTAGAGACAAAATAAATAGAAAATCTTAGTTTGCTTTAGGTTGACCTTTAAATAATAAAAGTGAGATGAGCCTCGCCAAACCAAAAATATACAAATTGCGGGGCCCTTATTAATTGCTTAATTAAAAATACTTAGCATTCAGAGCATGTCGCTTAGCGAATTTCACGGCTCTTCGCAAAGATAAAACCCCCTAGTCGCTTTAAGCGCGCTTTTTAATAATTTTACCTTCTTAAACTCGGGTGCACATTTCATGCAACCCAAATTCAAATCCAAAAATATTGAATAAGATGTGTCGAGGATCCGGGTGCATTTCATGTGACGTGATCCGAAAACACATTTCTAAAGGATGTTCACTTTCTTAAAACATTTTAATTAAAAGCGGTAAATAATTTAAAATTGCACTATAGGTTTGAACATGTATAAAAAATCAGATTTTAGCCATTTATAATAATTTAAGCGACTGTGCTAGAACCACGGGATCCGGGGGTGCCTAACACCTTCCCTCGGGTCAACAGAATTCCTTATTCAGAATTTCTGGTTCGCAGACTCCAATTGGGAAGTCAAAATTTTCCTCGATTTGGGATTTAAGTTAAACCGGTGACTTGGGACACTAAAGTCAAACCTATCCCAAGTGGCGACTCTAAAAATTGAATAAATAATCTCTTTTCAAATAATGTTACTTTAAATGGAAAAACTTCCTTATACATTTATCCTTCGAGGTAGGTGTGTAAAAAAGGAGGTGTGACAGCTCTGGCGACTCTGCTTTTTTACACACCTAACCCGAATGATAGATGTATAAGGGAGTTTTTCTATTTAAAGTGATATTATTCGAAATGGGATTATTTATTTATTTTTAGAGTCGCCACTTGGGATAGGATTGGCTTTTGGTGTCCCAAGTCACCGGTTCAACTTGAATCCCAAATTGAGGAAAATTTCGACTTCCCAATTGGAGTCTGCGAACAAGAAATTCTGAATAAGGAATTCTGTTGACCCGAGGAAAGGTGTTAGGCACCCTCGGATCTCGTGGTTCTAGCGCGGTCGCTTAAATTATTATAAATGGCTAAAAATCTAATTTTTTTATACATGTCATCCTATAATACAATTTTAGAATTATTTACCGCTTTTAGTTAAAGATTTTTAAGAAAGTGAACGTCGTTTAAAAACGTATTTTTGGATCACGTCACATGAAATGCACCCGAATCCTCGACACATTCTTATTTAACATTTTGAGATTTGGATTTGGGTTGCATGAAATGCACACCCGTATTTAGGAAGGTAAAATTATCAAATAACGCACCGTATTTAGGAAGGTAAAATTATCAAATAACGCACCTAAAGCAACTATCGCGTTATTAACTTTGCGGGAGATCATAAAAATTCGCTAAATGGCACGTCCCGATTTCTTAATATTTTAATGATTAAGTGAGGGACATGAGTTTTGGGATTTTATTCGACATGGCACACCTCAAATTATTTTTACGCAAATTTGTACTCAACTAAAGAATGACATGAACCCATAAAGATCACAAACGGGGCAAAAGGACATCTTAAAGTGCAAATGCTCCCGATGTGCAAACAAAGTCATTTTACTAATATGAATCGATTCTATCCAACGGAAATATCCATAATAAAAAATAGAGAATAAAAGGGTACATATAGATATCTGAGAAAATCAAACTTCAATCGGTTGATAACTCCCAAAATATGTAATAATAGGATTATGCCACATTTAGAATTATATTAGACTTCAAACACGCACGCAGGCATATATACATGTTTTATTGTATAACGTAACTAAACAAAACATAGACATAACCTAACAGAAAGCTAGTTCAATCTTGAAATCATAATTAATCAACACAACTAATAAAACAAATGAGTGAGAGAAAATGAACCTTTTATATGGACAAATTTTGATTTAAATATCACGTCAGCACTTCTCAAATCGAACAAACAACAGAAACTTGAAACAAAACTTTAACCCGAGATCGACGGACCGGAGCTGTGAGAGAGAGCCTCGAATGACTTCGAGCTTGCCAGAAGAAAAACTCGAACTTTCGGGTAGAAAGAGTTGTTGTTTCGATGTGGTTTGGTGCTTGTTTTCACAGTGTTTGGTAGCTGTTTTCATGGTATTTTAATGGAGGTTTTTGAAGGTTTTGAGCTAGAGTTTCATGGCTACTGTTCTTTGAGCTCCAGCTCTGTTTTGGTTAGAAATAGCGACGATAATTGTGTGTTCTGGGCTAGGATGAAGCCATGGCAGGCTTTCTCGTTCTCTACTGAAAGAGAATATGGATACGTTGAATGGGGGTGTGGTGTCTTCTTTTGGAGTTATACGGTGCTACTGATTTTTTATTTTCTGAGAAGATTGCTTCTTCCTTTTTTGGTTTCCTTTGATTATTTTTTTTTTTGTGAAGAAGACCAAAAAACCGATCAGATTTTTTTATGCGGTTTTTGTTTAGGGGCCGATTGTATTCTCTATTTTGGGTGTATATGGTATTTTCTAATGTGCAGGGGTCTTGTGTGGGGGAAGGTCTTTTGGGGGGAAAATATTTTTGGGAAAAGGTCTTTTGGGAAAAAAATATTTTAGGGGAAGGTCTTTTGGGGGAAAAATATTTTGGGGGGAAGGTCTCGTATGGGGAAAAGTCTTTTGCGGAAAAATATTTTTGGGGGAAGGTTCTTCCAATTCTTCTTTTTTTTTATTTCCAATTTTCTTTTTATCTTTTTTTTGTTAAAAAAATCTTATAATTAAAAATCCTAAAAATATATAAAATTATATTAACTATAAAAATTATAAAAGTTACTTAATCCTAAATTAAAAGAGAAAAATCAATAAAAAGGAAAGGTGTAGAAATGAAGTATTTTTTTTGCGATTTTTAATTTTTATAAAACAAGTAACTATCGATTAATCCTAAAAATATAAAAGTAAGGCCTAAATGTCATGCGTGATATTTTTGGTATTTTTTATGACTTAAACGTGCACTAGATAAAAATTCTACAAAATCCTATAAAATGGTAAATAATTAGAAAAAAAAATCTATTTTCTTGAAATTTGTATGAGTATCTCGTATAGAGAAAAAATCACGTGCTTACAGCTGCCCCTCTTTGCTCGAAAACATGAAGAGTTTTCAGAAAAAGATAAAGTGAGCAATATGAGGGATTTTTGCCCTTTTGAAACTCCATGAGAAGCATTTTTGAAAGAGTCTGACCGAACCTTGCTTCAGAGGTTGCCTACATATCCTTGGCTATAAAGGAATCAGGTCAGGTGTAGTTCAAATGTGAATGAGGAGATGGAGTGCCGAGGTTGAGAGTTGAGCGAGGTTCCGTCGAGGTTCCGGTCCGCGGTCCCGTTTATTACATCAAAATAAAAAATTAAAAAGCCTAACTAGCCTATCAGCTACGAGTTACAAGATTCCTATCTATAAATCTCTTGAAGCTTGATCTTGAGTCTTAGCTGGCTCTTGATGTGGACTCCGATCTGAATCTTGATGCTCTCAAGCCGCATGTGTTATTTCTTTCTGCAGCATTGGGTCGAAACAGGATCATCGGAGCTTGTGACTTCAATCAGATTTTGAGCAATCCGCACCCTTGTTTGCTTCACATTTGAGTTCATTTCTTTTTGTTCTTTTGTTCTTTTCTTTATTCTGTATTGAGACTCATTCTATCGGTCATCTCACACCTTATGTCTTGAGGTCAACCTGCTTAAGATACCAAAACAAACAAACAAACGAAATTTTCTGCCCTAGTTTTCACTAGAAAAATTTCGGGAGTTAGTTGTGACACATATCTAAGCGATCAAATCAAGATTGTGTAGGGAGATCCTCGGTTTTTTGGCCGGGATTTGTGAAGAAAAAGCTCCTTGGTTTTCTGGCCGGGAGATCCTCATTTTTTTTTGCCGGGATTTGGAAAGAAAAAGTTCCCTGGGTTTTTCCAGGGAGATCCTCGATTTTTGGGCCGGGATTTGGAAAGAAAAAGCTCCTCGATTTTTTTGGCCGGGAGATCCTCAATTTTTTGGCCGGAATTTGGAAAAAAAAAGCTCCTCGATTTTTTGGTCGGGAGAACCTCGGTTTTTTGGCCGGAATTTGGAAGGAAAAAGCTTCTCGATTTTTTTGTCTGGGAGATCCTCGATTTTTTGTCCGGGATTTGGAAAGAAAAAGCTCCTCGGTGTTTTGGCCGGGAGATCCTCGATTTTTTGGCCGAGATTTGGAAAGAAAAAGCTCCTCGGTTTTTTGGTCAGGAGATCCTCGGTTTTTTGGCCGAGACTTGGGAAGAAAAAGCTCCTCGATTTTTTGGCCGGGAGATCCTCGGTTTTTTGGCCGGGATTTGGAAAGAAAAAGCTCCTCGGTTTTTGGCCGGGATTTGGAGAGAAAAAGCTCCTCAGTTTTTTTGGCTGGGAGATCCTCGGTTTTTTTGCCAGGATTTGGAAATAAAAAGCTCCTCGATTTTTTGGCCGGGATTTGGAAAGAAAAAGCTCCTCGATTTTTTGGCCGGGAGATCCTCGGTTTTTTGGCCGGGATTTGGAAAGAAAAAGCTCCTCGATTTTTTGGCCGGGAGATCCTCGGTTTTTTGGCCGGGATTTGGTAAGAAAAAGCTCCTCGGTTTTTTTGGCCGGGAGATCCTCGATTTTTTGGCCGGGATTTGGAAAGAAAAAGCTCCTCGGTTTTTTCGGCCAGGATATCCTCGGTTTTTTGGTCGGGATTTGGAAAGAAAAAACTCCTCAGTTTTTTGGCCGGGAGATTCTCGATTTTGTTGACCGGGATTTAGAAAGAAAAGGCTCCTCAGTTTTTTGGCCGGGAGATCCTTGATTTTTTGGCCGGGATTTGGAAAGAAAAAGCTCCTCGGTTTTTTGGTCGGGAGATCCTCGATTTTTTGATCGGGATTTGGAAGGAAAAAGCTCTTCGATTTTTGGCCGGGAGATCCTCGATTTTTTGGCCGGGATTTGGAAAGAAAAATCTCCTCGATTTTTTGGCCGGGAGATCCTCTGTTTTTTGGCCGGGATTTGGAAAGAAAAAGTTCCTCGTTTTTTTGGCCGGGAGATCCTTATTTTTTTGTTCGGGATTTGGAAAGAAAAAAAGCTCCTCGGTTTTTGGCCGGGAGATCCTCGATTTTTTGGCCGGGATTTGGAAAGAAAAAGCTCCTCGGTTTTTTGGCCGGGAGATCCTCGGTTTTTGGCCGGGATTTGGCAAGAAAAGGCTCCTCGGTTTTTTGGCCGGGAGATCCTCGGTTTTTTGGCCGGGATTTGAAAAGAAAAAGCTCCTCAATTTTTTGGCCGGGAGATCCTCAGTTTTTTGGCCGGGATTTGGAAAGAAAAAGCTCCTCGACTTTTTGAGATCCTCGATTTTTTGGCCGGGATTTGGAAAGAAAAAAGCTCCTTGATTTTTGCTAGGGAGATCCTCGGTTTTTTGGCCGGAATTTGGAAAGAAAAGGCTCATATACTACTACGATTTGTTTTTCTTTTGGGATTTTAATTTTCATTTTCTTTTCTTATTTTTCCTTCTTTTCTTCTTCTTTTTATATTTTCCTTTTTTATTTAGCAAAACGCATGAAAGAAATTGGGGAACACTTCCTTTTTGGTCGTTTTCCTGCTGCAAAGTTGTTTCAACGCTTGCGCATTTCATTTCTTTTTGGGCTGCACCTGCTTCTTACATGGTTGCTTTGAATGGAACATGTTTTCAACAAAGAACAATTTATTGGTTTTGAAACTGTGGTTGGTTTTGTGGCCTTAATCATCCCAATTGCTTGATCCCAGCCCCCTTTCCGTTGAGAACTTTGCTGCTTGTTGGCCTTGAGGGTGAATCTCTTTTCCAACCGACCGGGTTCAAC
>MU767076.1:3894-53613 GCA_026770625.1 Nicotiana glauca
AATAATCCTTCCAAGAGACTTAAGTTCATTTGTCAGTGTAGTAAACCTAGTATATATCTCTTGGATAGTTTCTCCATCCTTCATAGTAAAATTCTCATATTGAGAATACAACAGTGTTCCTCTGGATCTTTTCACTTGAGGTGTTCCTTCATGAGCCACTTGCAAAGTGTCCCATATCTCCTTGGTAGTAGTATATCTTTGGATCCTACTGTACTCGTCTGGACCTAGTCCACATACAAGCCATTTCTTGGCCTTAGCATTTTACTCCCACTTCCTCAGGTCTTCAGCAGTGCAGTCAACCCTTGTCTTTGGCACCTCCACTCCTTCCTTATTCTTCTTTGTGGTTGCTAAAGAACCATCAGTGACTATGTCCCAGAGTTCATAGTCTTCTCCTATGATGTGATCCCTCATCCTGTTCTTCCACCAAGAGTACTATTGTCCATTGAATAGTGGAGGCCTGGTAGTGGACTGCCCTTCCCAGTTACCAGGTGGAGCACTCATGTTGATCTTTTCCTAAGGTGTTAGCCTCATCAAGGATAACCCGCTCTGATACCAATTAATGTTCCAAACATCAATACCACACAAGAGGGGGGTGATTTGTGTGGTACCCAATTTTCCGATCTAGAAGAACCTGGTTCTTCTAGGTGTTCTAACTACTACTATTGCGAAATTGAAAGTATAGAAAATAAAGAACACAGAGATTTTTACGTGGAAAACACCTGGCTCAAAAGGTGAAAAAAAACACGACCTACTACTCAGTAGGATTTTCCCAAACATCCACTAAAATCAATGAGCCAAAACAACATTTACAAAACTCTTGTAAACCTAAGGATTAACTCTAATCCCAGTGTGGCACACAACCTCAACTGTTGCGACACTTTCAAGTTAACTCTAACTTGAATACTCAAAGTACCTAATACAATTGCTTCTATGAAAGTTGGAAAGGTACAATTTTAAATCACCTACTACAATTGAACTAGAATAAGAATAAACACAATTGAACTGGTTCTTCTATTTCGTTCAAGTAGCTTCAGGAGTGCACACTCAAAAATCTCACATAAATTGCTTGCAAAATTGACTTGCGGCTTTTGCTCTTAATTTAGTTTAACTTCTGCGTATGTGCAATTCCTGTAAAAGAGAACAATCACAGTTATTTAATGAGTTAGTAATTAGAGTTTTATTGAGACTCAATTGTTGATCCTTTATCGAATTTGAGTCCTAGAACAATACAAACTCCAACCCTTATCCTTGATCCGGATTAAGTTCTCTTCTCATAAGAAACTTTATCTCCTTATCCTTTATGCAACATTTTCAATCAGTTCAGAAGATATTGCTTCTTGATCCTTGAGACTTATCTTCTTCACGTGCATCTCACATGTATAAATAGATAAACAATGTGTCTCATATGATGGACTTGGTCCATGACTGAGTTCATTTTTCAATCTTCAACACTTCATCTGGACTTGGGCCGACAGAACTGTATATAAACTGCTACGAAACCCTTCCTTTCTCTGAGTCTTCTAAATCATGGAGAAGGGTACACTTCGTGTGACTTCTCTTCTGTATAGAGTCTTATCCCATTTTAGAACGAGGTTTGGACAAGTTGCAAAGCCGGTGAAGCTTTTGTATTCCCGGTACGCTGCCCCCCCTCCCCCCCGAGCTTGAGTTGTCCGCTTGGGTAAGCCAGGTCTAGAATAATAAACCTCGGTTTTAAACCTAGTATAACAAAGCCTCATGCCGGATCCCTAGTAGGAACGCTTATTTACATCACCTACATTTGACTTAGGAGACATAACACAGGGGTTGGCTCTGTCTAGGACAAGTGTACCCAAATTAAAAATACCATCCTGATGCATCTTATGTGCTACTTGTTCATCTGTTTGTCCAGCTTGCATGTTGACCGGCTTCTAGAATAGAGGAAGAAAATCAAAAAAAATCAAAAAAAGAAAAAGTGAGAAGTAGGTATTTGGAATATTCCGAAACTCTGCCAAAATTCTAAAAAAAGGGGGTCATTTCAAAATGAGCCAAAATTTTCAAGTTCCATGTTTCCCTTGTTCTATCGAATCTGACCGAACTACGGGAGTCTGATTCTCACCGGATGTGAGATACGTAGGCAAACTTCATCGGTTCCGACCCCAAATTTCAAAAAATTCAAATATTTTCCTTTAGTTCCTTCTTTAGAAATCTTTCCTTAAAAAATTTAAAAAAAAAAAGTAAAAGTAGTTTTTAAACTCAAAAAAAATGTTTTCCTTCTTTCTGATGTCGTTCATGCGAAAAAAGAAAAATCAATAAAAATCAAAATCCAAAAATACGGGTTTCCTTCATTTTGAAGTATCTTTCCAAATAAAATAAAAAAAATCCGAAAATACTCTTTTCTTCTTTAGAAGTCTTTCTTTTGCAAATGTCAATAAAAGTTTTGAAAAAAAAAATGAAGTCCAAAAAATATTTTTGCTTTTCTTTAGAACTACTTTTGTAAATAAATAAAAGTTCAGAAATTCAAAACATTTTTTTAAAAAAAAAAGTCCCTCTTTCAAAAAATAAGAGGTTACATCCAAAATCCAAAAATATTTTCTTTCTTCTTTAGAAAAAGAGAAAACAATTTCCTTTTTACTTTTGAAATTCCCAAAGTTCCAATCAAAAGAAAAGGAATTCTTAGAAGTCTTTCTTTTAAAAAATAAAAGAAAAATCAAAATCAAAAATAAAAAAATATTTACTTTCTTCATTTAAAGCATTTCTTTATAAAAAAGAAAAAGAAAAACAGAGTTAGTTTATTTACTTTATTCCCAATCTTCCCGAACTGCGCAAGATCTGATTCATGCGGGGTCATGATACATAGGCAATCCCCATCGGATTCGATTATAGCTATAAAATAAATTGAGTGAAAAATAAACTAAAAAAAAAAGAGAAAGAAAAATTGAGTGAAAAAGAGAAAAAGAAAAAAAGAGTGAAAAAAAAAAGAGTGACAGAAATAAAAGAGTGACAAACAAATAGAGAAAAGAGAGTGCCAAAAAAGAGCGGCAAAAACAAAACTCAAGAGTGATGAGAGAGACACAATATTGATTGAAGAAAAGAGGTCCATACTGAAAAGTTAGTTAAGGCCAGTATGAAAGATGCAACCATACAAATACATGGTAGAAGCGTTTAATTGTTAGGTGCACTGTATCCCAACGTGCGATTTCCTATATGTTAAATGTTTCAAAACTAACAGGTTGTTGGATGTGCTAATTAGCCAGGTTTTGGTGGTTGGTTTTGTTGGTAGTATAGCCTCCCCTCCTTCAAAAGATCCAAAGGCACAGATGGCCTCTACAAGCAATCTACCGATCATCAGTCCTAAGGATAGCTCGTCATCGGCTATTCTGCAGCTAGAATCAACAATTGCTAAAGAGAATAAGATGTTGCGTCTCCGCATATGGGAAATGTGGGATGCCTGGTCTAATGGTAGGGAACCGCCAAGTGCAATCCCTGGGTTCCCTGAATTAATCCCCAGGTCAGGTGAGGTTACCAATGCCCCTGTGCCCAACCCGCTCATCCCATGCAGTCATGCTCCAGTGCCCTCCAATGATCCTAGCATGCGTTCTGTGGTTCGCCCCCAGGCACCAGCTTCAAGGGCACAGCCTCCAATGTTCACCTTTCAGGGTCCACAACTTCAATCAGATATAACATATGTGACCCCGGGCTCTTTCACTCAACTTCCGTAGTATGATCTCTCAGTAGAGCAAGAAAAGGTTGTTAAAAATCCTGAGCAAGAGGAAATTGCTCGGAAAATGAAGAGCCTGGAACAAAGCCTAAAAAACATGCAAGGTTTGAGTGGCCAAAAGAGTGTCTCATACTCTGACCTTTATATGTTTCCCTATGTCCACTTGCCAGCCGGCTTCAAGATGCCAAAATTTGAAAAGTACAACGGGTATGGAGATCCGGTCGCTCATCTAAAATAATATTGTAACCAGTTGAGGGGTGCTGGTGGAAAACAGGAGCTGCTAATGGCCTATTTTGGGGAAAGCCTCACTGGAATCGCTTCTGAGTGGTGTACAGATCAAGAAATTATTCATTGGCACATTTGGGATAATATGGCTCGAGATTTTGTCCGCCGGTTCCAGTATAATGTGGACATCGCTCCCCACAGGAACACTTTGTCCAATTTGAAAAGGAAAACCGCGGAAAGCTTCCACGAATATGCTGTCAAAATGCGTGAGCAAGCCGCCATGGTAAAGCCTCCAATGGATAAAATTGAAATGGCCACTGTCTTTCTGCAGGCCCAAGAGGTTGACTACTTCCAAAACATGATATCTGTTGTGGGTAAGCCATTTGCTGAGGCTATCAAAATCGGGGAAATGGTTGAAGTTTAAAAACATGTCGAATCTTGAGTCATGTTGCTCTTAAGGCCACATCACAGTCTGCTCAGAATGGTTCGGAGAGTTTGATAAACAGTGATGGGAATGAAGAGGGAGTCATGATAGTTTCAAGCTCGAGGGGGGCCCGCAAGTCATTTAGCCAATCATATGTGCCTCATATCGTCCCACCATACTATTATCCCCTTCAAGATGCTGCTTATGCCGTGGCACCGCCTCTACATGCGGTGATGAAAGTGCAACCTTACTCGCGGCCACAATATTATACACAAAACTGAGCTCCACTATCCAGAAATGCCCATCCTTACCGAGCTTCATATAATCCTCAACCAAATGATCCCCAATACAATCCTCACCCAAGAGAGACTTTCAGAAAGAATCAGTTCACCCCTATTGGTGAATCATATTCAAGCTTGTTCCAAAAGCTAATCAGGCTAAATCTATTGCAGTCAGTAGCCCCGAACCGGCCGAACACCAAGTCTCCCTCGCACCGAGCTGGTGCTATATGTGAATACCACTCTGGAGCAGTGGGACACAGTACAGAGAACTGTTGGACCCTCAAAAGGGTAGTTGAAGATTTGATTGAAGCTAAAAGAATCATTTTTCAGGATGAAGAAGCTCCTGACGTGATGAACAATCTTTTGCCTACCCACAACATCGGGCCAATAGTTGGGATGATTTGTGAAAAGGAGGAATTTGATCCGACACTGAAGGCCATTGCATCCATTGTCAAGATATGAAGGAAAGCCACAAAATGGTCGCCAAGCATGAAAGTTCCCCATCAGACGGGAGTTTCGGTAGCCAGTCTTGCTATCCTTTCTGCGTCCGGATTATCTCAGGGTGTGATCCGGATGTTTTACTTTCCGATATAAACCCTTCTATCTTCAAAAAATAAAAAAAATAAAAAATAAAAAAGAACCAAATGAAATTAATAGTTCATTATCCAGGAATTCTCTTTTCTTAATATTGTCGCTTTTCTTATTCTCTTTTCAGTTCTGTTAAATGCAAATTTCAATTACATGACATGCTTGCGGACTTCATGCCCAGATCCTAAGATGATGTCAGTCTTCGAAATAATGAGTCAAGAGCCAGAATGCAAAGAAGATAAGTTTAAGGAAATAAAATAAAGAGTTGGATTAGCTGGAGGAAAATTGGTTCTAGATTCGAAAGATCCATATATTGCAACAAGAGTACTATCAAAAAAATGCATTGTACTTGGGATACGTCGAAGGAAATATCCCTGAAATAACTGTCAATGCAAATACAATCAAAAGGTACTGTGTTTGATCCTCCATAAAGTATGATTCCGGTTGGGATGACAAAGGCATTCATTCTCGCTACCCAAATACTATCAGCCCTTTGCACGCCCCTTGAGTCGTTTACTCTTCTTTGATTACCCTCTTTGGAACTTGAAAGTGTTATTGAAAAAAAATGAAAAAATATGATGAAAAAAACAAGAAAAAAGAAAAATATAAAAAAGGAAAGGAAGAAAAGACAAATAAAATGAAAAAAGAGGAAAAGAAAAAGAAAACAAAACAAAACAGAAAAATAAAAGAAAATCAAAAACAAAGTTTTTCTGAAATACGTTCGACTTTATTACGGAAGGATATGTAGGCAGCCTCTCTATGGGGTTCATTCACAAAAAATAAAATCCACACTCCCCTCCAAAGTTGAAACTGGAGAAAAAGTTATAATGGTTCGGCGACGGTTCGCCAGAAAGGTTCCAAAGTTGTAATTCCATCCAAAGTCTTTTTACCCCAAATCATGTTCAACTCCTTCCGATCAATCGGTGAGAATGTTCAAGGATCGGAGAATACAACTACTTGGATCCGATGCAATCAAAATGAGAGAAAACAAATGAGAGAGTCTTATTGGTAAAAACCTACACGGGCACCGTAAGGCGCTGGGTAAGCAGAGAAAAATCAAAATGAGAGAGTCTTGTTAGTGAAAACCCACACGGGCACTATAAGGCGATGGTCAGAAGAGAAATGAGAGAGGTCAGCTAGTGAAAACCTGCAAAGGGCCCCATTGATCAAAAAGAAGATCCTCACAGACATCGGTATCGACAAAGTCCTGACAAGGTTTCTCAAATTTTGAAGTAGAAGTTGTGATGAATTTATGAGAGTCGGACGGTTAAAACAGATCAGGCATCTAGTCCAAAAGGCATGACATATTCATTGAAGTCCGCATGTACTTCAGATAAGTCCTTCTTTCCTTTCTCCAAAAGGGACACTTCTTGTTTTTAACTCATTCTCCATTCCATTGTTTATTTTCTTTGAATCCCTTTCGGTCTCTATTCCCGAACTGAGACAAAGAAGGGATGGCAAGATTGATTTACAGGTTTCTCATTTGATGTGAGCAAATGTGCAAAAAGGCACCCAGCCTCATCAGGAGCATAAGTCGACCTCGACTGGCCATAGCGGCTGATATTTTGAAATTGAAAAACTCCTGAAAAGAAAGGAAATCAAAGTCAAATGCCCACAAAGGCAAAATGAAGTTAAAAAGGTTGAGTCCCGCGTGGCTAATTGTCTCGGCAAAGGTTTGAAAAGCCAATGTACCCAAATGCTCTGAAATTGAAGTTGGAAGAAAGAAGCTAGAAATGAAAGGCCTACGAAGGCGAAATAAAGTACGAAAAGGTTAGATCCCATGCGACTAGCTGTTGCGACAACGATTGAGGAGCAAAAAGTTCCACAATGCTCCAAAGTAAAAAAAAAAAAGGCAACAAATCAGAAGGGAAAGGCCCACAAAGGCGAAATAAAGTTGAAAGCAGAAGTCCCAGGTGACCCACCATCATGGCAAAGTCTGGAAAAACCAGAAGTTCTCCAAGGCCTGAAATTAAATCGGTCCTCAGGGAACAAGCAGTTGCAGTTGAAATCTTCATCAAAGAAGCCAGGCCAAGATCAATTGATTGAAAAAATCAAGGCCACAAAACCAACCACCGTTTCAAACTAACAATTGTTCTTTGTTTGAAAAATTTGAGACAGGTTTAATCCAAAACAGCCGTGCAAGAAGCAGGTGCAACCAAAAAGGAAAAATGTGCAAGAGCTAGAAACAGCTTTGCAGCAATAATCAATCAAAAAGGGAAGTCTCCTTCGAATTCTTTCATGCATTTTTACTCATTTTCTTAAACTCAAAAAAATGAAGAATGATGGAAAAAAAAGAAGGAAGAAAAATTTAAAATCATGATAGCATAGGGCCTCCGATCTCTAGTTGCATCTTTTCCAACACAAGGACCCTTCTTTTTCTTCTTTTATCCCGGCATAACCCGTGGACCTCCCTGGCATAACCCAAGGACCCTTTTTTTTCTTTTATCGCGGCATAACCCGTGGACCTCCCTGGTATAACCCAAGGACCTTTTTCTTTTATCCCGGCATAACCCATGGAACTCCCTAGCATAACCCAAGGACCTTTTTCTCTTATCCTGGCATAACCCGTGGACCTCCCTGGCATAACCCAAGGACCTTTTTCTTTTTATCCCGGCATAACCCGTGGACCTCCCTGGCATAACCCAAGGATCTTTTTTCTTTTATCTCGGCATAACCCGTGAACCTCCCTAGCATAACCCAAGGACCTTTTCTCTTTTATCCCGGCATAACCCGTGGACCTCCCTGACATAAACCAAGGACCTTTTCTCTTTTATACCGGCATAACCCGTGGACCTCCCTGGCATAACCCATGAACCTTTTTCTTTTTCTCTCGACATAACCCGTGGACCTCCCTGGCATAACCCAAGGACCTTTTTTCTTGTCTCCCGGCATAACCCGTGGACCTCACTGGCATAACCCAGGGACCCTTTTTCTTTTTCTCCCAGCATAACCCGTGGACCTCCCAAGCATAACTCGAGGACCTTTTTTCTTTTTCTCCCGGCATAACCCGTGGACCTCATTGGCATAAACCATGGACCTTTTTTCTTTTTTTCCAGCATAACCCGATGATTTCCCCAGCATAACCCGAGGACCCTTTTTCTTTCCCAGCATAACCCGGTCATCTTTCCAGCATAACCTGGAAATCTTCTCAATTTAGGGCTTCGCTCCCTACTCCTAAGGATACACAATCCTGACTTTTTTTGCTTTCAATGAAGAAATAGCTTAGATTTGTGTCGCAAATAACTCACGAAAGTTTCCTAGTGAAAACTGGGCAGAAAAATTTCATTTGTTTGTTTTTGTGTCTAAACAAGTTTTACCTCAAGTCATGGGATTCGAAATGACCAAAAGAATGAGTCTCAATCCAGAATAAAGAAATAAGAGAAAAGAACAAAAAAAAGAAGTGAACTCAAAATGCTGAAACAGACAAAGATGCAGACTACTCAGAATTTGATTAAAGTCTCAAGCTTCACATGTCCCGCTTTGATCCAAATGCCAAAGAAAGAACCAGTACTTACAGCTTGCGAGCATCAAGATTCAGATCGGAGTCCACAGCAAGAACCAGTTAAGACTCAAGATCAAGCTTCAAGAGATTTATAGATAGGAATCTTGTAACTCGTAGTTGATAGGCATAGCTAGCTTAGCTTTGATTTTTCTTTTTGGCGTAATAAGGAGGTCAGCAAGCAGCAACAGCAGCATCAGCAGTGAAATCACAGCTCCAGGTAGTCCCAGCTACCAAAACTTCCAAAACTACACTGACCTGATTCCTTTACAGCCAAGGATATGTAGGCAACCTCTGAAGCAAGGTTCGGTCAGACATTTTTCAAAAATGCTTCTCATGGAGTGCCAAGCGGGCAAAAATCCCTCATAATTACTCATTTATCTTTGCCCGAAAACCCTTCGTGTCTCCAAGCAAAGAGGGGCAGCTTTGAGCACGTGATTTTTGCCTCGCATGAATTAATCCTACAGGATTCTTAAAATTAGGATTTTTCTTTTAGTTATTTGATTTTTAGGAATTAATTACATAATTTTCATGTTTGTTTGCATTTCTGTGTGCATTTTTAAATAATTCATAAAAAATATAAAAATACGTATTGCATTTGCATTTAGGATTTAATTTTACATATTTTAAATTAATTAGTAATTAGGGTTTTACAAAAATATAAAAATCACAAAAAAAAATGATTTATTTTTAGCTTTGAATTTTGTTAGTTTTTCTTTAATTTGTTTTAATTAATTATTTTAATAGTCATTTGGATTTATTTAATTTTGAAAAGAAAAGAAGAAAAGGGGAAAATAATTTTTTTAATTTGATAAAAAGAAAAGCGAATTGAGGAGATGGAGTGTTGGGCCCAAAATTAATTGGTTTCCCTACCATCCCAATCAAGATACCTGTCCCAAACCCACAGTCCAGCCCAATTTGCCTACCCAAACCCGGCTGACTCGACCCACCAACCCAAACGTACCCCCTCTTCACATTAAAATAACCTAGAAGCTAACATTAGAGATGAGATCCAAAATCCCTTAACCCCCTAGAAACGACGAAAACTTTTTTTCTGTTCTTCATCCTCTTGAAGAACCAAAATGAAGAACAAACCTTCATCGAAGAACCAGACCACCCCCTAACTCCTCCCACCTATCTCTTCCTCACAGCCACCAAATCGCCGGAAATCTTGCATTCATCAGCTTCCCCCTTTCTCTTCGATTTTTGTTAATCTCATCCCTAATCTTAAAAACAAAATGGAAACAGAAACTTGACAAGCTTAGAGACCAAAAATAATAGAAAAATCGAATTTCAAAGAAGATCGGAAAGGGAGTTTGGTCGCTGAAAAATGTTAAAATTCGATTTCTCTTTTTCTGGGCTCGTATAAAGCTGTGAACGGTTTATTTGTTGCTGAACTGGTTGTGACAAGCCGACCCGTCGTCTCATGAGTTATCATTCCGTTTTCCCTATTTTTTCAACTTCTTTATGCTTAATTATCTGTATCTTGTGTAATAGAGTTGATTTGGAGTGCTTTTGATAAGAAATGAGACACTTAGTCTCTTTTAAGAAGCCTTAAGTTGAAAAGGTCAACCGGACGTTGGCTTATGAGTTAGAGGGCTTGGATGTAAATTTTGACGGTTCGGTTAGCTCCGGGAGGTGATTTGTGACTTAGGAGTGTGACCGGAAGTAAATTTGGAGGTCCGGTGTAGAATTAGGCTTGAATTGGCGAAGTTAGTATTTGGCGAATTCCGATTGATAGGTGAGATTTTGATCTGAGGGTCGGAATGGAATTCTGAGAGTTGCTGTAGCTTCGTTAAGCGATTTGAGATATGCGTGCAAAATTTCAGGTCACTCAGACGTGATTTGGTTGGGTTTTTTTATCAAAAATGTGTTTCGGAAGATTATTGAAACTTAGGCTTGAATCCGATATAATTTGAGTGATTTGATGTTGTTTGAAGTTTTTTGATGATTGGAACAAGTTTGAATAAGATATTAGGAAGTGTTGGTATAATTGGATTGAAGTCCCGGGAATTCGGGTGAGTTCCGGGTAGGTTCCGGGATGTTTTAGGCCAAAAATCATAGTTGTAGCAGGTCCAGAAGGGTTGCAGGCCTTGGAACCCACCCGCGCGGACTGCACAAAAAGAAGTGTGTCCGCGGTGAGTGTTGTGTGGACTGTACAAAATGGTGTGAGGCCGTAGTGAAGAACATTCTGCTGGTCCTACTTCGGAAGCTCATATCATTTGATATACAAGTAAATTTGAGATGATTCAAAAACAAAAGTATAGCTCTTCGTGTCTAGTTTCTAGAAAGATAAAGATATCACAATTTGGACATATGTAGCAAACGTTATGGCCAAAATTCGGAAGCCTGTCACTGCAGTCAAAAGTTGGCACAACCACGGTCGTTTTTGCGCAGCCGCACTTGTTTTGCATGGACCGCAGTCATTTTTGTGCAGCCGCGGAGGCGCAAATCTAGGGGTTACTCTATAAATACGAGGTTTTGGGTTTTATTTGATATTTTGACCTAGAGAGCTCGGATTTTGGTGATTTTTCGAAGGTTTTTCAAGAAATTCATCGGGGTAAGTAATTCTAACTCATATTTGGCTAGATTACATGAATATATCATTGAATTCATCATTTAATTTGTGATATAGGGATGGAATTTGGGAAGAAAATTGTGAAATCTTTCAAAAATATAAAATGATGATTTAAATGACCAAATGGTGTCGGAATTGGATGGATTTTGTATGGTTAGACTTGTCAGAGTATAAGGATTCTAGTTTTATGAATTTTGTCAAATTTCGAGATGTGGGCCCCGGGGTCGGGTTTGACCAATTTCGGGAATTTCGTGGTAATTTGATTGTTTTCAAGTGGGCTTTGTTCCCTTAAACTATTATGACGTATTCGTCTTGATTTTGGATAGATTCGACGCATGTGGAGGCCAATTCGCGGGGCAAAAGCGTCGCGAGTTAAAGAAATAGCCGGTTCGAGGTGATTAATGATGTTAAGTGATGTCCTGAGGGTTTGATATCTCGGATTTGCACATCATACTATACTGAGGTAACTTGCACGCCGGATAGCGATTGTGGGGTAGAGCACCGTTGGGGATTGTGACTTAGTCCTTCCCGATTGATGATTTTACCGCGTATTTGACTGAAATTTATTTATTATCATCATGATTTGGGCTGATTGCCATATTTGGGCTTCATGCCAACTATTTGAACCCTTCTGGGATTTTTATCACTATTTCCTCACTATTTTGACTTGTATTTGAACTCAGTCCTGTTGATATTTATGGTTTTACAAACTCAGCCACTTTTACTCAGATTTGAGACTTAAATGATATTTTAAATGATAATTTGGGCTGAGAACTACTGTTTTACTAATGCCCGAGGGGCTTGTGATGATATTTTTACTGAGTGTGGCTGAGGACCAGATGTGAGGATACACTGAGTGATATGAGGCCGAGGGCCTGGATGTGAGGGTTTTATATTATGGATCGGGTTGCACACCGTAGTGATACTTATATGGATCGGGTTGCACACCGCATCGATATATATATATATTGGATCGGGCTACGTGCCGCAACGATATAGAGCTTGGGCTGTAGGAGCCCCTCCGGAGTCTGCACACCCCCATTGAGCGTCGTTGATGTTAAATAGATCGGGCTGCACGCCACAACGATATATGGATCTGGCTGCATGCCGCTGCGGTTACTATATGATATTGTTTTGAGAGTGAGCCCGAGGGGATGATACTGTTCTAAGTTACTTATACTGAGCCCGAGGAGTAGATTTCTACTTGTTATTTTGATACTGATCCCAAGGGGGAGATTTCTACTTGTCATTTTGATATTGAGCCCGGGGGGCACATTTCTACTTGTTATTTTGATATTGAGCCTGAGGGGCAGATTTCTACATGTCGTTTACTGCCAAATTACATGTTTTACTAGTTTAAAAGATATTTCATCTGATATTTCACTGATTTGCTATTTAAGTGATTTTACTGCTTCTGTACAGAATTCTTTGTGCCTTTACGTGTTTTCTTGCTTTCAGCCATTATTTATATTTATTACTCACTGGTTCGAAGTACTCACATTACTCCCTGCACCGTGTGTGTAGATTTAGACATAGCAGATTCCCATCCCTGAGAGGTGATCCTTCCAGTCCATGTGGTGTTTCGGAGACTACGAGGTAGTTGTTGGCGTCCACAGCCCCATAACTCCTTTATCTCATTATTTCTATGTTAATCAAACTATTGTATTGGATTTCGCATTTAGTGGACTTGTGTCAGGATTCCTTAGTTGCTCATGACTTGTGACACCTCGGTTAGGGCTGTGTTGGGTTGGATTTCTATATTTTTATCTATACTTTCTCTATTTGGTGTTATTAAGCCATGATTATACTATAATTGTGTTAAATAACTGTTTTAAAGGACGAATTGGGTTGATTAGCTGGCCTTGTCTTCACGAGAGGCGTCATCATGACCAGGTTCGGAGTTTGGGTCGTGACAAGTTGGTATCAGAGCCCAGGTTACTAGGTATCGCGAGTCATGAGCAGGTTTAGTAGAGTCTCGCGGATCGGTACGGAGACGTCTGTATTTATCCTCGAAAGGTTGCAGAACCTTTAGGAAAACTTCACATCTTGAATTCTTATCGTGCATCCTTGATTCAGCTTGAAAAGGTAATTCTTACAATTCCTTCCACGTGTTCATATGCGCGAACGAGCGCTCAGTATTAGATGTGCCTTGATGACTTGTAATTCCCCGATTGAAGGGAGAGACGTGATCTCTGTGAGTTTGATGTTAGTCCAATTTGGAGGACTTGAGGCTAGATCTTTGCCTATGGCTCGAGCACCGAGGTGCTGATGGTGCGAGCAAGTGTTTTGAACTTATATGTTTGGTATTGTCCTTATTAGTGGGAATGATGGTTGGATAGCTACGTAATGAGTATGTTAGTACTGCGAGATGTATCTATATGACTTGGAAGTGACGAGGAACGGCTGCAGGATGATAGATGAACTATTAAGTGTTTGATTTTCATTGTGACTGGATGTGTAGGCCCGATTTATAGGCACGTGAAGAATCTTTTCATGTCTCCTATCTGGAGTGAATTAAATTTCATGTTACAGTATGAGTTTAGACTCAGGAAGATTAAGTGACGGTGTAATGTGTATGACAGTGAAAGGTATACAAAATGTTAACTGGAGGCAAAACAGGTGGGTCATCTCCGGTGGAGTATTCTAAGGTGGTGTGATCCTTATGTTGTCTGTTAGAAGATCTCATTTACAAGTGAAGAATATGCGTTGAAATCTAAATTGAACCGCCTAGAGAGTGGGCTCAATTGTTGTGTGAGTGAATGCAAGAATTGTAGAACAATTAAAATTTTAGATGATTTGTGTTTCCACAAGCTTATGAAGGAGTGAGTTCAATCTCACTATGGTATTACAACAGCAATAGAGAATATGTGTTATGATTTATTGAGTGCGTTTTGATCTATGGCCTTAAGCCAAGTTGGGGAGTTTGCTATTAATTAAGTTGATTGCACGGTTAGGTGCTATATTAGTTCAAGTTTGAGGCGTGTTGGTGAGCCAGTTATGGCTTACGGAGTTTAAGGTCGATCAGGCGGTGGCTAGGCTCGTTTTAATGCTATTCCAGGCAGGACAGATGTTATTGCTTCAGATGATGTTATTACAGGTATTGTTCCAGTCCGCCACAGAGATGCCTCTGTATTGTTCGATCCTGGTTCCACCTATTCTTGTGTGTCCTCATATTTTGCTCATTATTTGGGTACGCCTCGGGAGTTTCTTTCTTTACATGTTCATGTATCCACCCCGGTGGGCAATACTATTGTTGTGGACCTTGTGTACCAGTCATGTGTTGTGATTATTGAGGGTCTGGAGACCCGAGTTGATCTATTGCTATTGAGCATGGTTCACTTTGATGTTATATTGGGAATGGATTGGGCATCTCCGTGTCATGCTATTCTAGACTGTCATGCTAAGACAGTTACTTTGGCTATGCCGGGTGTACCGCAGATCGAGTGGCATGGCGTGACTGATTATGTTCATAGCAGAGTAATTTCTTTCTTGAAACCCCAGCGTATGGTTGGGAAAGTTTGTCTGTCATATCTAGCTTTTATGCGAGATATTGGAGCTGAGACTCCTAGTATTGATTCTGTCACAGTTGTGAGGGATTTTTCCCGATGTATTTCCTGCAGACCTGTCGGGCATGACACCGGACAGGGATATTGATTTCGATATCGACTTGGTGTCAGGCACTCAGCCCATTTCTATTCCACTGTACCGTATGGCACCAGCGGAGCTGAAGGAATTGAAAGAGTAGCTTCAGGAGCTCCTAAAAAAGGGGTTCATTTAGCCTAGTGTGTCACCTTGGGGTGCACCAGTCTTATTTGTAAAGAAGAAGGATGGCACAATGAGAATGTGCATTAATTACAGGCAGTATTCTTGGGTTGGTAACCTACATGGCCTGGTCAAGCCAGAGGAATTCCGTTTTGATAGCTTGGTTACGTGTGAGCAGATTTGAAAGTTTTCTTGATGGTTTTTACCATAGTTCGAGCCGGATATCTTCTACCGGTGCGTGAAACATATTGTATATTATGAACTCCTCCTAAATGGGAGCAAATAGAAGATTTTTAATTGCTCGAAATGTAATTTTCCTATAGCCCGGAAATTTTAATGATATTCTTGCGTTTGCAAAATGATGGCATAATAGACGTGGAATGCTATGCATGTTTAATATTTTCATATACGAGGTGGCAGTTCATTCTTGAAGAGAATGTCATAAATTCTGGATAGAATAGTCAGTTTCAGATATTTAGATTGAATGTTATAACTGCTCGGTAAGGCTTGAGAAGGGTGCACATTATATTCTGATTAATAGATGTTTATCGCCGTTTCAACGCTCACTTGGTTGATCGACTACCAATATTTCAATCTTGTTATGTATTGTAGAAAATTTTTGGAAATAATTATCATGGGATGATCATACTTGAGGGATGTGTCAGTCATTTGGGTGCTGAGGTTGTGATCAGTTACAGTGATTTATGTGATCTATAAATTTGGAAACGGGGAATTCTCAAAAATATACTATTTCGGGATTGTGGCATGTTGAGGAGAGTATTTTATCTAACTCATTGGATGCACTAGTCGAGCTAATTGATGGTGATAACTATGCGCTGTGAGCGCGAATATATATATTAGGTTTGAACCTGTGTGCAAGCACCGAGCCAATATTCATGCTCGGAAGATACGTAGACTATGATATGCCTAGAGTGGGATATTGAGCTTAAAGGTATGATGTTTCTCATATTCATAACGTTGTTAAGAACTATCTGGACTATACTTGAGATTTCCAAGATGCTAGATTCCAGAACAAACTTGGTAATTTCTATTCTGCGTTAAATTGTTGATTTGAGTGGAGACAGCATAGCTTTCTCATGCCTACGATATAGAGTGTTATTTATGCCAGTCCAAGAGCATGAGAATCTTATTTCATTTAGCATATACAAGTGTACTTATTGGATTGCTCCTATATGATATGCTTGGATTGGAGGTCTGTGACCTTGCCAGGTGGATTATGTTGTTGGCAACTAAGTTGCTTGTGAGGTTGGTGTCAATGTGAACTATAGAAGAGCTGGTTATTATTAATATATTCATATATCTGGGTTCCACTATGATTGACGAGCTCATAGCATGTCGTTGAGGTGGTACTTGTGGAACTTGCAAAGCGGCTCTCTTCTTTGAAGTATTTTGTCTTTCTGGGTAGCCGGATGGTGCAATAGTGAGGTTTACTGGTATGGCATTGTATTATGTACTTCTCCGTGAGTATGGTGATTCGCTTGTGGTATAGCTCTTTCATTTGAGTCATTTTCATGAATTTAGTATACTCGGACGGTTGCTTATTGGCGCGCGTACTGTGCGAGTTGTGGCTTAGGCCTGTATTGATGTGTCATGTCACCAGAGTAGTGTGTTGGATTAGAAGAGATCAGAGGGATCATTAATGAATACAAACGGATTCGATTTCAGTATGTTGGAAGGATAATATCGAGCTTCGACTCAGAAATTTGATGTAGCATTTGCCAAAGGAGAGGTGACTTCATGAATGGTTGATATGGGAAATGGTTATGGATTACCGCGTGAATTAGTTATCATTGGTAGTATATGAAAGTGTGAGATGAGACTTTAGTTGATAAGAGTTTTCCTATCATTATTCGGGTGTTACGTGCAACTGCAGTGATTAGAAGTTATCGCTGCAAGCGTTTGAGTCATGTGCATGTTATGTAACTGCACCCGAGGTTGCAGGTATGAGTTGTTACAGCTTGTTCTGGCTTATTCACAGTATAAATGTGGGATTCTGATCATATGAAGGATTTCAAAAGTGGAAATGTGATCCTATGGTTTGTGGGCTAGATTAGATTGCAAAAATTTCAGTTACAATGTGTTGTCGGACCTATATGAGATAGGGTGACGTGGGATCACCCCCGGGTACATGCATGGTAAGGTTATTCAGCGATTGTTTGGCTTTTGGAACAACTCTGGGCACGTTCGAGGACGAACGTTTGTTTAAGTTGGGGAGGATGTGACGAACCGACCCGTCATCTCATGAGTTACCGCTTCGTTTTCCCCATTTTCAAACTTCTTTATGCTTCATTATCCGTATCTTGTGTAATAGAGTTTATTTGGAGTGATTTTGATAAGAAATGAGACAATTAGTCTCTTTTAAGAAGCCTTAAGTTGAAAATGTCAACCGGACATTGACTTATGAGTTAGAGGGCTCGGATGTGAATTCTGACGACTCGATTAGCTCCGAGAGGTGATTTGTGACTTAGGAGTGTGACCGGAAGTAATTTTGGAGGTCTGGTGTAGAAATAGGGTTGAATTGGCGAAGTTAGTATTTGGCGAATTCCGATTGATAGATGAGATTTTGATCCGAGGGTCGGAATGGAATTTCGAGAGTTGCTGTAGCTTCGTTAGGATATTTGAGATATGCGTGCAAAATTTTAGGTCATTCGGACGTGATTTGGTTGGGTTTTTTTTTATCAAAAACGTGTTTCGGAAGATTATTGAAACTTAGGCTTGAATCTGATGCGTTTTGAGTGATTTGATGTTGTTTGAAGAGTTTTGATGATTGGAACAAGTTTAAATAAGGTTTTAGGAAGTGTTGGTACAATTGGTTTGAAGTCCCGGGAATTCGGGTGAGTTCTGGGTAGGTTCCGGGATGTTTTAGACCAAAAATAATAACTGTAGCAGGTCCAGAAGGGTTGTAGGCCTCGGAACCCACCCCCGCGGACTGCACAAAAAGAAGTGCGTCCGCGGTGAGTGCTGTGTGGACTGCACAAAATGGTGTGCGACCGCGGTGAAGAACATTCTGCTGGTCCTCTTCGGAAGCTCATATCTTTTGATATACAAGTAATTTTGAGATGATTCAAAAACAAAAGTATAGCCCTTCGTGTCTAGTTTCCAGAAAGATAAAGATATCACAATTTGAACATGTGTAGCGAAAGTTATGGCCAAAATACGGAAGCATGCCACTGCAGTCAAAAGTTGGCACGGCCACGATCGTTTTTGCGCTGCCAGCACTTGTTTTGCACGGACCGCGGTCATTTTTGTGCAGCCGCGGAGGTAAAAATCTAGGGGTTACTCTATAAATACGAGGTTTGGGTTTTATTTGATATTTTGACCTAGAGAGCTCGGATTTTGGTGATTTTTCGATGGTTTTTCAAGAAATTCATCTGGGTAAGTAATTCTAACTCAGATTTGGCTAGATTACATGAATATATCATTGAATTCATCATTTAATTTTTGATTAGGGATGGAATTTGGGAAGAAAATTGTGGAATCTTTCAAAAATATAAAATGAGGATTTGAAAGACCAAATGATGTCGGAATTGGATAAATTTTGTATGGTTAGACTCATGAGAGTATAAGGATTCTAGTTTTGTTAACTTTGTCAAATTTCGAGATGTGGGCCCAGGGGTCGGGTTTGACCAATTTCGGGAATTTCATGGTAATTTGATTGTTTTCAAGTGGGCTTTGTTCCCTTAACCTATTATGACGTATTCGTCCTGATTTTGGATAGATTCGATGCATGTGGAGGACCATTCGAGGGGCAAAGGCGTCGCGAGTAGAAATAGTCGGTTCGAGGTGAGTAATGATGTTAAATGATGTCCTGAGGGTTTGCAATCCCGGATTTGCACATCATGCTATATTGAGGTGACTTACCGCCGAATAGCTAGCGTGGGGTAGAGCACCGTTGGGGATTGTGACTTAGTCCATCCTGATTGATGATTTTACCGCATATTTGACTGAAATTTATTTGTTATCATCATGATTTGGGCTGATTGCCATATTTGGGCTTCATGCCAATTATTTGAACTCTTCGGGGATTTTTATCACTATTTCCTCACTGTTTTGACTTGTATTAGAACTCAGTCCTGTTGATATTTATGGTTTTACAAACTCAGCCACTTTTACTCAGATTTGAGACTTAAATGATATTTTAAATGATAATTTGGGCTGAGAAAGGTTATTTTACTAATGCCCGAGGGGCTTGTGATGATATTCTGACTGAGTGTGGCTGAGGGCCAGATATGAGGATATACTGAGTGATATGAGGCCGAGGGCCTGGATGTGAGGGTTTTATATTATGGATCGGGCTGCACGTCGCAGTGATACTTATATGGATCGGGCTGCACGCCGCAGCGATACTTATATGGATCGGGTTGTACACCGCAGTGATACTTATATGGATCGGGCTGCACGCCACATCGATATATATATATATATATATATATATATATATATATATATATATATATATATATATATATATATATATATATTTATATATTAGATCGGGCTGCGTGCTGCTGCGATATAGCGCTTGGGCTATAGGAGCCCCTCCGGGGTCTACACACCCCCAGTGAGCGCCGTCGACGTTGAATGGATCAGGCTGCACGCCGCAACGATATATGGATCTGGCTGCACGCCGCAGTGGTTACTATATGATATTGTTCTGAGAGTGAGCCCGAGGGGCTGATACTGTTCTGAGTTACTGATACTGAGCCCGACGGGTAGATTTCTACTTGTCATTTTGATACTGAGCCTGAGGGGCAGATTTCTACTTGTTATTCTAATATTGAGCTCGAGGGGCAGATTTCTACTTATCATTTACTGCCAAATTACCTGTTTTACTGGTTTAAAAGAGATTTCATCTGATATTTCACTAATTTGCTATTTAAGTGATTTTACTGCTTCTGTACAGAATGCTTTGTGCCTTTACGTGTTTTCTTGCTTTCAGCCATTATTTATATTTATTTCTCACTAGGTCAGAGTACTCACATTACTCCCTGCACCGTGTGTACAGATATAGACATAGCAAATTCCCATCCATGAGAGCTGATCCTTCCAGTCCAGGTGGTGTTTCGGAGACTACGAGGTAGCTGTTGGCGTCTGCAGCCCCATAACTCCTTTATCTCATTATTTCTATGTTAATCGAACTATTGTATCAGATTTCGTATTTAGTAGACTTGTGTCAGGATTCCTTAGTTAACGGACCAATGAACCGAGGACTCAATTTCCCTTTCTTTCCGAATCTCATAATACCCTTTGTGGGTGAAACTTTCAGCATGACCTTCTCACCAATCATATAGGATACATCTCGAACCTTCCTGTCCGCATAACTCTTCTGTCTCGACTGCGCTGTACGGAGTCTCTCCTAAATCACCTTCACCTTCTCCAATGCATCCTAAACCAAATATGTCCCAACAATCTAGCCTCACTGGGCTCGAACCAACCAACTGGAGATCTACAACGTCTCCCATATAAAGCCTCATTCGGAGCCATCTGAATGCTCGACTGGTAGCTGTTGTTGTAGGCAAACTCTATAAGCAGTAGAAACCGATCCCATGACCCTCCGAAGTCAATAACACAGGCACGTAGCATATCCTCCAATATTTGAATGGTGCGCTCGGACTGTCCGTCCGTCTGAGGGTGAAAGGTTGTGCTCAACTGTACCTGAGTACCCAACTCTCGCTGAACCGTCTGCCAAAAATAAGAGATAAACTGAGTGCCCCGATCTGATATGATGGAAACTGGGACACCATGCAACCGAAAAAGCTCCTGAATATAAATCTCTTCCCGCCGCTCTGAGGAATAAGTAGTGCAAATCGGAATGAAGTGCATGGACTTGGTCAGCCTGTCTACAATCACCAAAATAGCATCAAATTTCTTCAAAGTTCGAGGGAGTCCGGTAACAAAATCCATTGCGATCCTCTCCCACTTCCACTCAAGAATAACCATCTGCTGATGCAAGCCACCCGGTCTCTGATGCTCATATTTCACCTGCTAACAATTGAGACATCGAGCTACAAACTCCACAATATCTCTCTTCATCCTCCGCCACCGATAGTGTTATCTAAGATCCTGATACATCTTCGCGGCACCCGGATGAATGGAATACCACGATCTATGGGCCTCCTCCAATATCAACTCCCGAAGCTCATCCACATTGGGCACGTAAATCCAGCCCCGCATCCTCAACATACCATCATCACCAATGGTCACGTCTCTGGCATCATCATGCTGCACCCTGTCCTTAAGGACAAGCAAATGCGGATCATCATACTGAAACTCTCTGATGCGGTCATATAAGGAAGACCGAGAAACCACACAAGCTAACACCCGACTGGGCTCCGAAATATCTAGTCTCTCCAACCGATTGGCCAAGGCATGAACCTCGACTGCAAATGGCCTCTCCTCAACTGGAATGTACGCCAAGCTCCCCATACTCACCGCCTTTCAGCCCAAGCATCGGCCACTACATTGGCCTTCCCCGGATGATACAGAATAGTAATATCATAATCCTTAAGTAACTCTAGCCATCTCTGCTACCTCAAGTTAAGATCCTTTTGCTAGAACAAATGTTGAAGACTGCGATGATCGGTGAATACCTCACAAGATATGCCGTACAAGCAATGCCTCCAAATTTTCAATGCATGAACTATGGCATCTAACTATAAATCATGAACGGGGTAGTTCTGCTCATGGGGCTTCAACTGACAAGAAGCATAAGCGATAACTCTACCCTTCTGCATCAATACACAACCAATCCCAACTTGTGAAGCATAGCAATACACGGTGTATGAACCTAAAGCTGATGGCAAAACCAACACTAGAGCTGTGGTCAAAGCTGTCTTGAGCTTCTGAAAGCTCTCCTCACACTCGTCTGACCATACAAATGAAGCATCCTTCTGAGTCAACTTGGTCAAGGGCGATGCAATAGAGGAAAAACCCTGAACAAACCGGCAATAATAACCTGCCAACCCAAGGAAGCTACGAATCTATGTGGCTGAGGACGGTTTAGGACAACTCCACACCACCTATATCTTCTTCGGGTCAACATGAATCCCCTTGCTGGACATAACGTGTCCCAATAAAGCCACTGAGCTGAGCCAAAACTCACACTTGGAGAACTTTGCATAAAGCCTCTCCTCCCTCAATATCTGCAATACCACTCGCAAATGCTCCGCGTGCTCCTCCTGACTACGCGAGTATACCAGGATATCATCAATGAACTCGATGACAAATGAATCCAGATAGGGCCAAAATACACTGTTCATCAAATGCATGAACGTTGTTGGGGCAATTATCAGCCCGAAAGACATGACAAGAAACTTATAGTGACCATATCTTGTCCTGAAAGCAGTCTTATGAATATCTGAATCCCTGATCTTCAACTGGTGATAACCCAAACGGAGATCAATCTTGGAAAACACCCTCGCTCCCTGAAGCTGGTTAAAAAATCATCAATGCGGGGCAAGGGATACTTGTTCTTAATTGTTACTTTGTTCAATTGCCTATAATCGATTCACATTCTCATTGTGACATCCTTATTCTTCACAAATAGAACTGGCGCACCCCATGGTGACACACTCGGCCGAATGAACCCCTTATCTATGAGCTCCTGAAGCTGTTCTTTCAATTATTTCAACTCCGCTAGTGCTATACGATATTGCAGAATGGAGATGGGCTGAGTGCCCTATCGACGCCCCATTTTTCCTCGCGAAATTGGGTTTACGACATTTGGGAAGACAACTCTATTCCCGTTTGGGATTGGTTTTAGATTTGAAGAGTCGCCACGTAATGACTAAGTGTATTAGGACACTAAGGGTTTTGAGTTGGAAAACCAGAGTTCGGGTAAGGGCTAGAAATTATCTCGAGGGGAAGGTGTTAGGCACCCCTCAAGATCCACTAGTGTGATTCCCGACCATGCTATGCTGTGACTTTAAATGCAAACAAGTATACCAAATAATTCCACACATAATGGTTGTAAGTAGGTACGTAACAAACATGTTGAAATTGAGGTCTAAGTGATCTCATAATTTGTTTAAAACTGTCCGAGTGCAGAAATTTAAACAAAGAAATGAATAAACAAAAATTTTGAAAAGAGAAGAATAGTGCAGTAAAAGAGGAATTTGGTGACTGAAATAAGATATAGGAATTTATCGATAAAACAAAGTTACATAAGGGAAAGGGGTCCTAGGTTTGTGAAACACATGGATCATCCACACAACACCGGTAGCCAATCGTACGCATGGTGTTATCGCGTGATCATCATCTCCATGTCTACCCTTCCTACTCGTTAAGGTATTAAGCGCGGAATGGTATCGTTACTTATTGCATGCTATTACTCGTACCAATCCTGTAAGGCCCCGTAAATAGTTTTTGGTCTCAAAACTTAGTAACTCGTGATGTCGACTCCGAATATGTGTTAGGAATGTGTAGGTTCGGACCCTTGGTAGTGATCTAAGCTTTAAAAATCAAAAGAATCAAGTTTCCAGAAAATTGTCATTTATGCGGTCCAGAATGCAGTCGCAGATCAGCTATGCGGAGCGCATTCCTGCCGCATGGTTAATCAGAGAGTTAGTCTAAGTTGATGTTATAAATACGGTCCATTATGCGACCGCATAATCAGAATGCGGACCGCATTTCCACCGCATACCCAGGCAGAGATGTTCAGTGATTGGGGTCAGTTCTGCGGTCCAATATGCGGACCGCATTCTAATTCGGTGATCGCATAGTGCGACCGCAGATCTTGCTCGGGTTTCTATTTTCTAAAATTTAAGATCCGACCCCCTTTCTAATAAAACACCCCAACCCCTCATTTTTTACATATTTTCTGAACAAAATAATAGAGAGGGAGGAGAGGTTCTTGAGAGATAAAGTGGTCTTCATCAAATTGATTGTTCAAAAACTAGCCGGACCGGGGAAAATCCTAATTGATTGCCTTCGTTCCCACTCTTACAGGTAAAATTCCTAACCCTTTTTCCTTGATTTCTAGATTTTAAGCTAAGGGAGGGAGTCTCATGCTTTGATTCTTGAAATAATGGGCAGAAACTCACATGCATGTCTTTCAAAATCTAAAATTTAGTAAGGGGAATTGGGTAGAAGTAAGGGGCTGTGCTCGATAACTTAAATAAGCTCGGATAGAAATTGTGAATTTCATCTAAGGTGCATGTGTTAATTTGTGAACTAGATTGACGTGGCTAGATTGCTTGGTGACTGATAATAGGAGTTTAAAAAGGGAATTCGACTCCAGGTATGTATGGCTAACCTTGACTTTGTAAAATCGCCTTGTTGGTGTTCAAATGTTTGGTATGTGACATCCACGTGGGTAAATTGTGAAATTTATGTGATTTTCATGGATGTGATTATGATATGTGGTGTTAGCTGAGAAACAAATGACAAAAGGAAAATTGTAAGTGATGCAACTGGAAAAAAAAATGGTGACATTAACAACTATGGCTTATTGTGGGCAAGTACTGTTGTAACGTGAAACACTTGTGAATTGTGGAATATGATGGAACTAGTATTGATGGTTATGGAAACACTTGTAAATTATTGTTGCTACTCCCTAAGAAGTGTTGTTGTGATCTTTGTGAACTGTTTATTGTCGTTTTTGTGATTGTTTTGAATTGAAACTGTACGGTGGGATCGGGTTGCGCGCAGTAACATGAAGTAATAAGGTGCGGGTTGTGGTGATAAGGGTGGCCGAGGTAATAAGGGTGGAAAGTGATCGAAATAACTGTTGAAATGAAAATATGAGCAAGAATGTGAAATCTATTGATGTGGAAATGTGGAAGTGGAAAATGGGAGAGTTTGTAAAACTTGTTTGGCTTGATTGTTTTTACTTTATGGATTTGGTTGTTGTTTCTGTTACTGTTACTTACTTGTCTATGGCTTGAGTTTACTTGGCGCAAGGTTTGTTCATACATACCAGTACAATTCAAGTGTACTGACGTCCCTTTTGCCGGGGGCGCTACATTCGTGTTATGATTGTAGGTGGATTTGCAGCAGGTACTCCAGCCCACCGATCGTAGCTCCCTCTTCGTCTTCCGTCAGTTGTTTTGGTGAGCCCCATTCCTCTCGGGGCCCTACGTGGCTCAGGCCGCTTGTTTCCGTAGTTTTATTTTGCTGTTGTAAAAGGTATAGCCGGAGCCTTGTTACCGGCAAATATTGTAGTAACTTCTTTCATCTGTAGAGGCTCCGTAGACAGGAAACGTGGGTCATGAACTTATGTAATATGTATTTTGTATATAGGGGCAATGTAAAATGTAAACCACACTAGTAACCATGTACCTTGTTTATGTTTTGAAATGAATTGGTGTTCTAAATTAATCGTATGGTCATTTCACTTGGCTAATAAGTAATGGAAGATGTGGGGTAATACGTGGGATAGGAAAGGCACCCAGGTCCGCTTGACTGGGGATACCCGGTCGAGCGCCGGTCATGTCCCTCGAGTTTGGGGCGTGACAAATCCTATCAGTCCCGGAGGCATATAGGACTACTAATCCTAAAGGGAAGGAAGTTGGGGGGATTTGAGAGTTTCAAAGGATAAAATTCTAAGGCGACATTCAAAACATATACAGCAGATTTAGGAGAGCAAATAAGCAGATGTGGCTCAAATAAGCCTCCTTAAATCAAAGAAAAGCATATAGTTTAGCATGTCTTACACATATTGATTTGGTCTTAAATTAAATTAAGGCGTAGGATAGATTGATTTACGACATATTTCCCAGATAGGGAGTCCAAATTAGTCCTGCTCAGATGGAGTGGTCGAAAACTAACATAGTTGATTAATTGCTTTACTATTTTGCCTATGTGTTAAACGGGGCCTATAGGCATGATATCTATTAATTGAGGAATAACCTGATTGCAAAAAGGATTGTTGGTTGTAAGCTCTGCGAGTGTTAAACAAATTACCACTGATTTTAAACTTAGGAGTGAATGGGCGATTCAGATTTTTAGTTGATAGCTTCTATAGGCATGCTCTCTAGGCGTCACTGATTTTATCACTGTTATTGTCATGCAGAGATCCTATGGGCAGGTCATCTATATGCAATTGGTTATTTTAACTCCTATAAGAAGATTTACCTAGTGACAGATGCATATGCAAAATGCAGGAAGTCCTATAGGCACATTATCTATATGATATGCAGAGTTTCAGTTACGATTTATGGGCATGGTATATATACGAAGTGCAGAAAACCTATGAGCATGGTATCTACATGAGATGTAGGGGTTTGAGAGTAGTAATTCCTACAAACATGGTATCTACATCAACTCTTGAAATCTGAAAGTAAATAATTCCTAAAACATGGTATCTATATGAGGTGCTGAATTTGAAAGTAAATATCCCTAAAACATGGTATCTATATGAAATGCTGAAATCTGAAATTTAAAGATCCCTAAAACATGGTATCTACACCTTCGCACGTATTCAAACCCCATCCCTTTCACTATACACCCCAGTAGTTATTACAAAATTAATTACAGACCAAATGAATTAGAGGAAAGAATAAAAAATACATCAGTGATTACATCTACATCTAATCAGCCGAATCCAGACTCAGAGTCTAATAATATGAGATAAACCAACTTCCAAGATCAGATTTTCCAAAGCCTTTCTCTTATTTGGGATGTGTCAAAGTTCCAAGGAACTTCAAGAGTTCCAGGCAATGCTTACACCCAAAATATCATTGTAGAATTAGATTATAGTGCAGTGTGGAAAGGTCAGCCCTCAAATGTCCAAGTTCAGAGGGAACTTAAGGTCCCAAGGCAAGGCTCATAGGAGGGGGGAGAACTTAGAGACTAGGAGTAAGTGTAAGTGCAATAAAAGGGAATTAAGGGGAGGCCAGGGCTGGCTGGTGGTCAAGCCCATCAATTAGGATGCTGACATACCCCTGCCTAGCCTGTCAGCCTTAGAATTAGGGAGTTAAGACCTTGTTGAAGGTCAAGTTCAGCCCTGGACAGCAATTGGGATGCTGCCAGGCCATGCCTTAACTCAGCACACATAGGGGAATGGGGTATGGGAGCAATTGTTCATACTAGCAGCAAGAAACAAAGAAAGAGCAGGCAAAAGCATGTAGGTACTTCAAATTAAATTTGCAGGGAGTTGAAAGCATACATGGATACAAAGACTATGAATAAACACATTAGAATGATACTGAAATTAATTTTAAGACATACCAGTTCAAAGGAGCAAGTAATGAGAAACAGTAGCCTAATGGAAGCCAAAGTGCAGTCAAGAAGCAAGAGTATAAGTTTAGAAGAGAGTTGTGATTTTTGTGTACTTAATCGTGTGTGGAGGATTGTTAAAAACATGTATTTATAGTGCAGAAAAGAAACAGAAATAGGTAAGAAAATAGTTTGAGAATCAATCACACAAGGTTTCCCTTTAATTAAGGGATTCTGATTTCAAACGGGCAAACTAAATAAGGAAAGAAGTTAACTAAACACTTTTCAAAGTAGTGCAAGAAGGGGTAAATACATAATAGTTATTTAAGGGAAAGATTTTGACAGTACATGGTTGTGCCAATTAAGGAAAGGAAACCAATTGACAACCAAGCAATCATGAGTCAAAATTTTGTATGAATGAACCAAGTCAGAAAAAGGTAAAGAGAGGCTTTACTTAAGAAGAATAAGTAACAATCAATTAACCCCAAAAAAAGGATTCTGATTTGAACATAAGTTAGAAAGCCCTTTTGAAAAAAGCTTTTAACCCACATATAAAAAGGGATTGTCATGCTAATCAGAAGAGTCTAGTATAGAAGAATTCGTAGTCATTCACAAAAGGTTCGAATTCAACACATAGATCCAAAGTGAGTTTGAGAGAGTCCAGGGTCTTCACAAAAGGTTCGAATTCAACACATAGATCCAAAGTGAGTTTGAGAGAGTCCAGGGCTCAAATAGAACCCTAGTCCAAACACACAAGACCAAACTCGCCGCAAAACCCCAAAATCCTAGGGTTTTGACTTGAATCATATGCAAAGAATACAAAAATGAGGGAACAAGCAAATACAGTAGAAATTTTAAAGCAAACAGAGTAAGGGAATTAATTCGAATAATGGAAGCAAAAGAAACAGTAGAAGAAACACATGCTTAAGTAGGTTATTCTAGAGGAAACTTGAAGATGCGAAATAGTAACAACACTTAATGAACACAGTAGAAAAATACAGTAGACGAGATCATGGTGGAAGAAAATAGCAGAACATCGTGAAGAGCATACAAGCACATAGCGTAGAAAAATAGTAGAGGAACATGCATGGTAAAATAAGAACATAAGAACATAGCAAAGACATACATACACAAAGAAAGGGAAAAGAAAAGTCAGAAAAACACTTAAGCACTTTCAGAAACCCTAAATCGGAAAGAAGTGACTTTGAAAGTAAAAATTTTTAAAGAAAAGTTTGGGAAATCTTTTGAGAACTCAAAAATAGAGCATGAATACACACAAATCTAAAGAGAAGCAGAGAAAACCTCAAACAGTTTAGGGTTTCAGATGAACCCCAGAATGAGAAAGGCTTGGAAAAGGTTCGATCTAAGTCGGATAAGGCTAGAAACAGGCTTAGGAGGCTAAGATATGCCAGAGCCAGGCCGGAGATGGTCGGAAACCTCAAGTCGGCGGAGATCTGGGTGGGGACCTTTGAAGTCTAGGCTCAAACCTTCGAGTATCAGGCGCATATGAGCAATAGGAGGTGAATATGAGGTTTCCATGGCCTGAGAAGCCATGAATTCCGGTGAGAATCGAAGGGAATTAGGGTTTATTGGGTGGCGGCGAATAGTGTTTGCAGAGAGAATGGGAGAGGAAAGGGATTCAAAGGCGGCTATTATATGGGAAATGAGATATTAGTGTAGTCATTTGGAGTTAAAAAAGGCATGGGTGGCTTATGGTCGTTGATCAAAAATGATCAACGGCCTGGATTAATACTAGGAACCGGGCAGGTCGTTTGGGACGGATCGGGGCCAGGTTAAAACAAAATTGGGCTGGTCCAATTGAGGGTTAGGATTGGGTAAATTGAGGGTTAAAATTTCAATATGAATAGGCTATGATTGTAATAAAATAACGCTAAATGTAAAATAGCCAGTTTTCCCTTTTTATTTTATAAAAAATAGTAAAAATGATCTTAAAAGCAAACTAAAAACACTAAATTGATTAATAATATATAAATGTTAATCTAAAAATTCTGGGAATAATTTTATAATTGTAAAAAGCTATTAATTGTTATATAGGCTATAATTGTAATTTTATGCAATTTAGCTTTAAAACCAGTAAATAATTTTATAAAAATATGCTAAAATAAAATTAATTATATTGTGGTGTAAATATGAATATGGAAATAAATTACTCACCAAAATAATAGTTTTGGGAATAATTATTGAATTTGTACTGCTAAAACAAATAATAAAATAATTTTAAAAAGCTTTTAAAAATTAGAAAGAATGTCAAAATTCTTGGGCATACCTATATATGCATGTACATGCTATTTTGAGAATATTTTGAGTATAAAAATGGGTAGGTAAAAATTAGGTATCAACATGCCCGGCACCAGATCAATACCAAAATCAATATCCCTGTCCGGCGGCATGCCCGACAGGTCTGCAGGAAATACATCGGGAAAATCCCTCACAACTGGAACAGAATCAATTTTAGGAGTCTCAGCTCCAACATTCCTCACAAACGCCAAATAGGAAAGACAACCCTTCCCAACCATACGCTGGGCCTTCAATAAGAAAATAACTCTACTAGGGACATAATCAGTCACACCTCGCCACTCGATCCGCGGTACACCCGACATAGCTAAAGTGACTGTCTTAGCATGACAGTCTAGAATAGCATGACATGAAGATAACCAATCCATGCCCGAAATAACGTCAAAGTCCACCCTGCTCAATAGCAATAGATTAATTCGGATCTCCAGGCCCCTAATAATCACAACACATGACTGGTACACACGGTCCACAACAACAGTATCGCCCACCGGGGTAGACACATGAACAGTTAAGGAAAGAGACTCCCGGGACATACCCAAATAACAAGCAAAATATGAAGACACATAAGAATAGGTGGAACCGGGATCAAATAATACTGAGGCATCTCTGTGGCAGACTAAAACAATACCTGTAATGACATCGTCTGAGGCAATGGCATCTGTCCTGCTCGGCATAGCATACAAACGAGCCTGGCCATTGCCTGATCGACCTCCACCTCTAGGACCACCCCTGGCTGCCTGATCTCACCCTAGTTAGTTGGACGGGTGGTGAAGTAACTGGAGCAGAAGTCGAGGGCTGACCGCTACTAATGCTGACTACCATGAAGTAGAGGGCACTGCCTCATCAGGTGACCAAACTCTCGGCACTCATAACAGTTGCCCGGTGCTGGAGATGGGTACTGAAGGGAACCCCTCACACCGGAGTGACTAGCAGATGCACTCGGCGCAGAAGAACCCTGAGCTGATGGGGCATGAGATGAACTCTCGACTGCAAGGGCGCTGAGTGAAGACTGGCCCTGCTGGGACCCATGATGACCACGACTTGAAGATTCCCCACAGTTTTTTGGATGGGCCGACTGAGCAGGCCTGAAAGAATGATCTCTACTATGCCGGAACTGGCCCCTCAAAGAAGCACCACTGTAACTGCCCGATCCACGAGGCTTTTTAGCCTCCCTCTCCTCTCTCTCTCTCTCTATCTCTCTCTCTCTACGGCGAACTGACTCGATCTCACGAGTGATATCCACCACCTCCTCAAACGTAGCACCCAATACTCTCTCTCTGGTCATCAGAATATGGAGATGGTAGTTAAGGCCATCCACAAATCTCCTGATCTTCTCACGATCTGACGGAACCATCCAAATAGCATGACGGGCCAACTGTGAAAACCTCATCTCGTACTGAGTCACGGTCATATCCCTCTGCGTCAACCACTCAAACTGTCTATGCAGCTCCTCTCTGCGGGACTGAGGTACATATTTCTCCAGGAAAAGAGCAGAGAACTGCTGCCAAGAAAGGGGTGCTGCACCGACAAGCCTACGCCTCTCAAAGTCCTCCCACCAAGTAAGAGCAGCCCTCGTGAACTGAAAGGTGGTAAATACCACATCCCTCGACTCAAGAATCCCTGCCTTACGAAGCATACGCTGACACCTGTCATGAAAACCCTGGGCATCCTCGCCCTCAGCACCACTGAATGTCGGAGGCTGGAGCCTATCAAACCTCTCAAGACAACGATGCGCATCATATGGCATAGCTGGAACCACGAAGTCCTGAATTGGTGCAACCTGCTAAGCTGGAAGTGCCTCTAGTGTCTGTAGTCCCTGCACCACCTGCTCAGGTGTGCGAGCAGCGGGGGTCTGATTGCCTCTCTCGGCCTGTGAAGTAGTTGTTGTTGCTGTTGCTGCTATAGTGGCTAAAACTGCCTGAGCCAGCCCAGTGCAAACTGATAAGATCTGTGCCAAGGCCTCCTGAAGACCCGGAATCACGATAGGCACAGCTGGTGCCTGAACAGGTGTTGCTGGAGTGTCCACAGCTGGAGCCTGATCCTGAGCTGGGCAGCTGGTGGATCAGCAGGTGCTTCCCTGGCTGCTTTACCTCTGCCACGACCACGACCGTGTCCACGGCCTCTGGTGGCCTCAATGGGTGGTACTGGTGGTCGTCTGCCACATCCGGTAGCTCGTGTCCTCACCATCTGTGAGAGAATAGAATAATAGAAGTTTAGTTCTCAGTCCAACAAAGCTGCATGACAAGAATTTCAAGAATGTGAAGTTTTCCTAAAGGTTCTGCAGCCTCTCGAGGATAAGTACAGACATCTCTGTACCGATCCACGAGACTCTACTAAACCGGCTCATGACTCACAAGACCAAGTAACCTAGGCTCTAATACCAACTTGTCACGACCCCAACCCCGATCATGATGGCGCCCAACACACTGCTATGCAAGCCCAACCAATTTAACAACATTAGCCATTTTTATACAGTACATGATTTAATTAACACGGATAAATTACTAAGTGATAACGCTGGAAATCAGTAATAGAGCTAAAACATGCGGAATCCCAAATATCAATGCTACTACACAGCCCAAAGAATCCGGTGTCACAAGTCTGAGCCTCTAATACATGAGTATCAACCTACTACATATCGTCCTAAAGAAATGCGGAAATGGAGCAATAAGATAGAAGGGAAGATCAGTACTGCGGACGTCATGCAGCTACCTCGATACTCCCGGATATGAGCTGCTTGGCAGAGAAGTCCTCACTCAGCCTCGGATACACCTAGATCTGCACGCAAGGTGCAGGGAGTAATGTGAGTAATCCGACCCAGTGAGTAATAAACATAAATAAAAGTTGAGAATAAGAAATGCTGAATAGGCACAAAGTAATCTATAAATACAGCAATTTAAACCAAGTAGTGTAAAGTCAGTAAACCAATGAAAACAATTATGGAAATACTGCAACAGATAAGTAAATAAATGACGGTCAAATATGAAATGCAACACATAGTACGGTACTCTCTATTACTCGTTGCGGCGTGCAGCCCGCTCCATTTATTTATCATCGACGGCGCTCACTGGGGGTGTACAGATTCCGGGAGGGGCCCCTTACGGCCCAAGAACAATATAAAGCCATCTCATGGTATCAACTAGGCTCTTCGCCTCATATCAATATCAATATAATACCACTGTGGCGCGCAGCTCGATCCCATACTCAGTCCAGAATCACATAAGCCCCTTGGACACAATAATATAGAAATATTCGGGCTAAACTTCATTAGATATATTAATTAAGTTTCAAATTTGACAAGAGGTGGCTGAATTTGAAAAACAATATTAAATACTAGGACTGAGTTCTATAATATGTAAAAATGGTAAGAAACCAGTAATAGCAATCCCTGAAGGATTCAATCAGTCGACACGAAGCCCAAATAAGGCAACGAGCTCAAATTATAATGATAACAAGTGAAATTCAGTCAAATACGTAGTAAATTCATCTATCTGGACGGACCAAGTCACAATCCCCAACGGTGCTCTACCCTACGCTCGCTATCTGGCATGCAAGTCACCTCAATATAGCACTACGATGTGCAAATCCAGGATTTCAAACCCTCAGGACATCATTTACATCTATTACTCACCTCAAGCCGGCCAAAATTCTAGCTCTCTATGCCCTTGCCTCTCAAATTGACCTCCTCGCGCGTTGAATCCGATCAAAACCACAACGAATACATCACAGTATGCTAAGAAAACAATACCCAATCGAAAACACTCGAAAAATTTCAAAAATCTCAAAATTAGCAAAACTCGAGCCCCGGGCCCACTTTTCGAAATTCAGAAAATTTTATACCAACGGGTTCCTTATCTCATCGTGAGTCTATACATATAAAGAATACCAAAATCGGAGCCCAAATGACCCCACAAATCTCAATTTTTGCTCTCTTAAGCTTCAAGCCCCAAACCACCATTTTTGTCCATAACGTTTCTTAGATTTTCAGCCCTAATCCATGTATTTACACCATAAAAGTGTGTTTTAAGTCCAAGAATCCATACTTTATCGAAACCCCTTGAAATCCCTCTTCAAAATCGCCCACAATTCTCCAAGTCCGAGTTAAAAATGAGAAACCCTTCAAAAATTCGCGAAGATGAATTTAAATACCTCTGTCCAGTCAAAACTGCTTCTACAACTTTCGCTTTTGCGGTCAATCTTCCACTTTTTCAGAAATTCACTTAAGTCCAAGATCCTCATCTGTGGTCAAATCCCGCATCTGCGGCTTCCGCTTCTGTGGACCAAGCTCCGCATTTGCGGATTCCACTAAAATCTCAAATACCGCATCTGCAGTCCACCAGTCGCATCTGCGACTTAGCAGATGTGGTCCCCACTCCGCAACTACGGTCCATGATGAGCCTTCACAAAACCGCACCTACGGCCCTCTATCTCGCATCTGTGGAACCGCTTCTGCGATCCCATTTTGGCAAAAGCGAAAATACCAGAAGCAGCAGTGGAGTTAGAATCTTTCAAGTCCAAAACTTCCCGTTAGCCATCCGAAATCACCTCGAGGCCCCCGGGACCTCAACCAAAAGTACCAACACCTTCTATAATATCATCCAAACTTGTTTCAATCATTAAAATACCTCAAACAATAGTAAAACCATCATTTCTCATCGAATTCAAGCCTAAGTTCTTCAAAAACTTCTGAAATATGCATTCGATCAAAAACCTAACCAAATCACATACAAATGGTCTGAAATTTTGCTCACACATCCCAAATCACCTAACAATGCTACATCACCCTCGGATCAAAATCTCACCTATCGACCGAAAATCGCCAAAATACTAACTTCGCCAATTCAGGCCTAATTCTACATCGGGCCTTCAAAATCACTTTCGATCACGCTCCTAAGTCACAAATCATCCCCCGAAGCTAACCAAATCATTAAAATCCATCTCCGAGTCTTGTAACATATAAGTCAATATCTGGTTGACTTTTCTAAACTAACCTTTCTTAAAGAGACTAAGTGTCTCATTTCCTTCTAAAACCAATCCAAACCAACTCGTTCACACAAGACACTAATAATGAAGAATAAGGAAGCAGAAAATTGGGAAAATGGGGCAGTAACTCACGTGACGACGGGTCAGGTAGTCACAGATACTGTTATATTTATCCTCTAACACTATATATATTGGTTGTAAATAGGTGTTTAGAAGAAAGTCAATACCAATAGTTCTCTACAAACATTTAAAGCTACATTAATTGTCAAAGGCTTTATTAAAAAAAATAGGAGTAGATTATTTTGATGCATATTCTCATATGTCCATGTTTACCACAGTAAGAATATTGTTTGCTTTGACATTGATTACGGAAAGAGGAGGTGTGTATATTATTTACTCGTAATTCATGTATAAAACTTTATGTTGAATTCTTCATTAATAGTCTACACACAAACAATTTTTGCATTATAATTCTCGTATAACCATTATGTGCACTAATAGCCCGTTTTGGCCAAGCTTCTCCATGGCTAAAAACATTTTTTTGAAGTATTTTTCTTTTCTTTTCAAAGTTGAAGTGTTTGGTTATGCTTTTAGAAGAAAAAAAACCTTTGAGTAGAAGTAGAACCAGTTTGAAAAATAGAAAAAATAGCTTCTCTCCAAAAGCACTTTTTTAAAAAGAAATTTTGAGAAAAATATACTTAGAAGTACTTTATAAAAATCTGACTAAACACTAATTGTTACTCAAAAGTACTTTTTAAAATTAATTACTTTTGAAAAAAATACTTATGAAAAAAAAAATTCTCAAAATACGCTTAATTTAGAAGCTTGGCCAAACAGGCTATAAACAATCACATAAAATTTCAAGCAAACAATTTAACAACTACTACCTTGTAAATAATACGATTTTTTTTTACTATTTTCTACTATCTTATAAGAGGGACGACATGTTTGCCTGGCACTTCGAGGGTAATATTGTCTTTTCGTTTAACTTTTTATTTTTGCTTCACTTGGATTATATATCGACCCTTCTTTCACTTCTCTCTATCTCACTCTTCTTGTTCTTATTATTATACCAGGCAGACATGTCTCTCAGAAACTTGGCAGATGGAAGTTCTTTGATCAAAAGGTTAACACCCAAGTTATTGCAAATTCAGTATTACCAATATTAGAAAAGCTACACCGTCTGCAAATTTTTGTTTTCACCTTCTCTCTCCTCACTTTTCTTGTTCTTATCTATTCACTTTGGTGAATTTTTCTGTCTGGATCTTTGTTTTCCTGTAAGCTTTCTTCTTCTCATCTTGTCTTTCTCTGTTTCATCATTTATGGCATGCTAGGGCTTTGTTCTTTATGTGTTTGAGTAAATTCTTGAATGAATCAGTTGGCTTGAGGTTTGGCATAGTCCTAGGAATGGCAAATGTGTAGCCAAATATCAATAAGCTTAGATCTGAATTTTTTTAGCCCACTTAGAGATGCCTTCCGATAAAACTTTTCAGAACTCCAAAGCATCCTGCACGATACAATCTGGGTGTGTGGGGAGGAAAAAGGCGGATTCAATAAACCCTTCCATACACAGGTCAAAAATATTTAATGGAGGTTATGAACATCCTAATAGCTTTATCAGCTTACCTTCTTCACCTATTGAAATCTCCATTCTTAGCTAAGATATAAAGGTCATTGCCTCATCCTTAATATGTCTTTTCTTTCTCCAAGGCAAAAAAAAATTCAACACTGTCTTCCTTCACTGCTAGAAATACGATCCAAAATTAAAAGGGATACCCTGTCCAAATAAGATCGTTGATTCACATATACAATGCTGATACATTATTTACAGGATCCAAATATCAAATATTGCAAGTGAAAATCGTACAAAAAAATCGTCAGAAATACTTATACACTTTTATACAATATTATACATTTTTATACAAAGAGGTATATATTATATATATAGTTGTATAAAAGTATATTAAAATATATATAAATGTATAAGTACAGTAGTGAAAATATTAGTGATACACTATGTATATAGGTGTAGCAGAAGAAGAAGAAGAAGAAGAAGAAGAAGAAGAAGAAGAAGAAGAAGAAGAAGAAGAAGAAGAAGAAGAAGAGAAGAAGAAGAGGAGGAGGAGGAGGAATCCGATAAAACTTTTCAGAACTCCAAAGCATCCTGCACGATACAATCTGGGTGTGTGGGGAGGAAAAAGGCGAATTCAACAAACCCTTCCATACATAGATCAAAAACATTTAATGGAGGTTATGAACATCCTGATAGCTTTATCAGCTTACCTTCTTCACCTATTGAAATCTTCATTCTTAGCTAAGATATAAAGGTTATTACCTCATCCTTAATATGTCTTTTTTTTCTCCAAGGCAAAAAAAAAATCAACACTGTCTTCCTTCACTGCTAGAAATACGATTCAAAATTAAAAGGGATACCCTGTCCAAATAAGATCGTTGATTCACGTATACAAGGCTGATACATTATTTATAGGATCCAAATATCAAATATTGCAAGTGAAAATAGTACAAAAAAAATCATCAGAAATACTTATACACTTTTATACAATATTATATATTTTTATACAAAGAGGTATATTATATATATATAGTTGTATAAAAGTGTATTAAAATATATATAAATGTATAAGTACAGTAGTGAAAATATTAGTGATACACTATGTATATAGGTGTAGCAGAAGAAGAAGAAGAAGAAGGAGAAGAAGAAGAAGGAGGAGGAGGAGGAAGAATAAGAAATAAGAGAAATTCACCAAATAACTTTAAATAATGTATCAGCCTTGTCTAAAATAATGTATAAGAGATGTTTATACACTATTATATATTACTTATACAATATTATACATTATTATACACTATTATACAAATGAATCATATTAATGGAGTTCACTGGTTTTTCTTCTTCTTTGGGCATCTTCTGAAATTCAACTCAAATCTGCTCCAAATCACTTCAAATTTGAGTTTTGAACTCCCCTTGACGATCCCAATCAATTGGGCCAACACCCAATCCAAACAACTAATAAAATCGAAAAATCCAATTTTGAAATTGAAGCTTCGAATGACCTTTAATGGTGACTCCAAAAATAATAATTCTCTTAAGTGGTATTTTTTCTTCTCATCTTAATAGTGATTATCAATTTTGAATATGGAAGGAGAATTGAAGAATATATATAATGGTAGAGAAACTTTGGGGTGCAAAGTCGTGAAAGAGGAAGAAGAAGAAGAACGAAGAAAAGAAAAAAATAGGGTGGCTAACTGGTAAAAAAATTCAGATTATATACAACTTTGGCTATATCAGGTAAGAGCTTCAAATATGGGCCATTTTTTGATGGACTGTTGCGCCAAGTGACAAGGAGCGTCATCCCCTGGAATTAATTTAACGTCCGCTACAGAGGTATTTTTTATCAATTACATGTACGCTAATTGTTCATTTAATGATTCTTGTTGAAACAAACTTTTTGCACTTTTACTGCTGCAAAATGCAGTTGTTGCCCCGATTGATGTTTCAAATGATCTTTTTTAAGCCTACTTTACAAGTTGAGCAAGAGCTTTCAAGTCTATGTCTTCAACATGTAAATATTTCTTTGGCCTATGTAGGTGTATGGAAACTTCTGATTTTCTATATTATTTCATCAGGTATACACCAAAATGCTACCAAAAACATTGAGGAAAGTGAGTGCTTGGCTCAACCACATTTATTTGACAAAATAATGACGTAATCTTAATTAACTATATATACTGGTGTCATATCTCTACGCTAGGTAGAATATATGAAGTAAAAATATTTAGTACATCTAATATCCTCGAGAAGGAAATATGTTTGTTGGATTTTGGAACAATTAAAACTGGAAAGCATGACAGTCTCTTCACAGTTCTTAGTATCGTAGTGTTAAAGTTTATTTAGTTTTGTTGAAGGCAACAGTGCTGAATGACTAGAATAAACCTCGGGGCTTGAAATGAATATAATGTCTTGTAGTTTTGTTGAAACTCGAAAGCATGTTTTTTAATTAGTTGTTGTTATATGCTGAAATATCTACGAATTTGAGTAGCTTTTTTGTTTACAGTGGTAGCTATCCTTTCCCGTTAATTTGAATCTTACTTATTAGATTGTTTCCTATTTGTCCTTTCATTAAGCAATTATAAAGAAAGAGTAAAAAAGAAAGAATGTCATACAATTTAATTGCTTTAATAGATAGAACCTTCAGTTATATTCTTTCTACTATCTAATAAGAGGGAGTTAGCACACACCTGGATGACATGTCTGCTTCACACTTCAAGGGTAATACTGTCTTTCCATCTAACTTCTTTTAGCTTCACTCGGATTATATCGACCACTTTAGAAAATCTGCAATCACCTTGTGCTTATCAGTACCAGGCAAACAACTCAATAAGAAACATGGCAGATGCAGGTTCTCAGTATTAAAAGGTTAACACCCAATTTATTGCAAATTCAGTATCAGCAATATCAGAAAAGCTCCACAGTCTGTCAGTTTCCCGGTTTCAAAACCCTTTATTCCAACAAATCTGTGTGAGTTTACTTTGCCAATTTTAGGATTTCTAGGGTGACTCGTATTTTGATATGACAACATGTGATGTCCATTCTTAATCAATCTAACACTTTCTGAAAAGTAACATCTCCCTCTAAGACGTCTGTTCTCTATAGATTGTACAACTCCTCTTTGTTCTCAACTTTGTGGTTTATAGATTTACACCTTCTTCGGGTGAGCGTTCTATTAGCATTGTTTCTATTAATTTATTTTGCATTATTTGGGCTCCTTTGATTCTGATTTCCTTTATCACGTATTTGCAATACTACAGAGTATTATCTTTTGCAATTTTCTATTATTTGAATTTTGTGTTCCCATCACTGTTTTCTGTTGCTCTGTAAGTGTTTCAGAAAATTCTTCAATGAATTAGGATTTCCATAAGATTTCCTAATTATCTTTGGGTTTAATTTGTGGCTTCACTTGGAAAGAGAAGGGGCTGGTTGGACCTGCTTTGGATTTCGATATGAAAAGGTAATATACAGACGAACTATGGGGTGTTTAAAAAAGAATGAAAAACTTTTGAAACTTCTAATCTTAAACCGGTCATAACATTCGTGTCGTTGAAAAACTTCTAAAATATATGATCTTTAATATGATAGGGCTATGAAAGCTTCCATTAGGGGTTAAGTGTAAAGTAGAGTTTCTACAAGTTGGATATTGATAGATATATAATTCACCCCAGATAAAAAATTGGTAACTTATGCAAAAAGCTAAAATGAAGTTGATAAACTAAATATACCGGATAAAAAAAAAGGGAGTCTTTGTGTAAAATTAAGAAAGTAAGATAGTATAAACAACTTGCAGATATCTATCGCAAAAGTAAAAATACAAGTAACTATTTTGCCAATTCTAAAATATGTAATAAGAATAGATCTATATAAGTTTATGATATCTCAAAGTAAACTTCACTAATAAGTTATCACCATAGCATGACCAGTATGATAGAGAGTTAGTAGCTGTTATCACCAAGGTTTTTCAAAATATTCTGTTAAGAACAATGAGAATTATGATCAAAACTTATGTAGAGATTCTTAGTGATCTTTACTTGTGTAAGATGTTCCTTTCATTAGAACTTAGTATGAATGATGTGCTGAGTAAATATTTGAACATGCGTGTTTATCACTTTATTTCCAGCGTTTATCACTCCTACCTAAGGCGGACCCCACATATAGAAGAGTGGCTGTTGAATCACCCATTAAACTGCTAATGAGTATATATAATAAAATTGATATTTTAATACTATATGATATGAATTGTTCATTAAGCACCTACAGCATTGGATAGTCTTCTGGTGTATGGGGTTAAGAGGATTCACAAAGGGTGCTAAAACACTTCGCCACAGAATGGTTTAGAAGTAATCTTTTTATTTAGAACTTATTTATTTATGTCCATGTCCTGACTGATGTACAATTATTTAGAATTAGCTAGAGTAATACAAAAAATGATGAATTTGTCTTTAGATGTAAAATGACAATCACCTTTTCAGAAGTATGGTTCTTCTCTCTTTTCACAGGTTACGGGTTGCGGCTAAGACAGTCCCACATAGAGAAGGGTGATTGTTCGAGCACCTATTGATTTAAAATTCTAGGTCCGCCACTGGTCTGACTCTTAAATCTTTTTGTGCTTATTTTTTCTTCCACTGGAAACACGAGGTAACGCCTAAAGTTTGAATTCAATTCAATCATAGAACAAAATGGTGCTCCATTATTGCACCTATTCCTACTCTCTTCGCTTTCATTTAATTGTATCTTGCAAAATCTTGCAACTTGAGTCAATGCGCATCGTATATTAGTTCTCTGGTTCCTATTTTTTTCTTCGTTTATACTTTGTTATCTTTCAAAGAAATGCCTAATGAAAAAATGCACGTCTTTAAACTGTAAAGTTATCTATTTATTATTTTACATGATCATCCGATACTTGGGTCGCACAAATGAACGGTAAACAATTTATCAGGAATTCACAGATATATGACCAATTTGTAAGTCCTTTTATTTCTCCCGGTGATTTTTCTATCTGAATGAGAACTATACAATGTATGATAAAATTATATGCATAGAAACGCAATAATTTACATTTGTTGCTAATGCTATTCCATATTGCTAATTCTCTGTATTGCTTGGCCAATATGTGGAGTTCATTTTCATCATATGGGGAGTGACTGATTTATTTCTCTTATCGACCCTAGATTTCTCAAAGTTCTCTATCTCCAAACAGTTCCTCTTACTCCGCTGATCCTGATGCTGCTACTGGATTTTTTTTTATGGATCATTATTTTCTTGTGGGTTTTCTTCTTTTTATCTTTTTATTTCTTCTATCATCTGTTTTATCTTCGATGACATGTTAGGAATTTGTATTTTCTTATGAGGTCTTAGGGCTGTCGGGCACAGAAACTTTAACATGCGAAGAGCTTTTGTAACTTAGGTGTTTCAGAAATTTATTCGAAGTAGGATTTCTATTATATTTCTTATGCATCTCACTACTTTCTATTATTGTATGGTTCCATTTTGACAAGGATTATGTTGTAAAAGCTAGCTTCGAGCATTACATAGAGACTGAAGTATTACTTTCTCTCAGTGCCAAAATGCATTAAAATCTTCATCCAACAAGTTTTTTTAATCTCTGTGTTCTTCAGTTGTTGCTTCGATTTTTTGTGCCTATCGATATTTGATTTTCTTTCATCGTTCATTAATGATTTGAGGTGAGATTCTTGCTTGTTCTTTTTGTTTTCTTTTTCAGTTATTTCTGTTTACCTTATGATTCTAGGTGCGTCGTTGTCTCTACTGATAAGAGAGAAACAAAGAGAAGTTTTCTTTCTTACATACAAAAGAAGTTACTGAACAGTTTGGATCCATGCTTGTGGAAAATAGGAATTTAATTTGACATCTTTGTCACACAGGGTCATTCAACAGTTTCATTTCTTTTGGATCAATCACTTATCTTTATTTGGTTAACTTGAATGTAGGCAAGAGACTCTTTACCGGAAATACTATAAAATAAAATATCATATTTAGGTATCGCGTGTAATTAATTGGACTTTTAATTTTTTTTTTATGTGAACCGCATAATATTTAGGAGGTGCTTCATTATTGTTCTGGACTCTTCAAATAAGAACTACCAATTAATGTTTGCACTTTACACTGTTTGTAAACTTAATTTTCCCTTCATTTGATATGTCTTTGAGTTTGACAGTTAATACCATGCTTTACTTATTAGGAGATTGGTTATTATTGTAATCTTTTTGCTTGGCTTGAAAATTTGTTTTAATTTTAATATGCTCAGTAGCTTTTAATTTATTCTGAAGTAGTTCACCAAGATGACAAAAGAAACAAAATAAATATGCATTTGAAGAGGTGCTGAAATCTACTCTGGTAAATTGGTTTTATGTGTCTTAAAAGCCTGTATGTTTTACCAAGCTCTTCTTTTTATCAGTTTGAGATTGTGTATGAATAGTACTATGATTTGTTATACTTGAAACCGATTGTTCTTACCCATTGGATGAAGAGGAACTAAAGGCCAAAAGACTTTTAAGGCATCTGATGATAACTTATGATAAGGTTGTTATTATGGTGCAATTGATTGTCTTTATTCTGAGACTGAATTATTCTCTGTTAAATTATCGTATGATGAAGGTTTGTCAGTTGTGACTTCCTTATTCTATTGCATCTTACGTCATTACTCAAGGTTATTTTCCTCTTCGTACTGTTGAATATGGGGAATTACACTGGTAAAATATTACAAACCAGCAGCTGCAACCAATTATACAACTATTTCATGTTTGGATATGCAATTACATGTGGAGATGACATAATAGTTACTGGCTTGAAAATAATATATTATTAAGCTCCCGTTTATTTTTCTTGCTTGTACTATGTCCAAATTACCGACGATGATTTATTGGTCTACTACCAATTGGAAGTTCAAAGTGCTTCTCTCATATCTGTATTTCGTCTCACATATCTATATTTACTAATAGGTGTTTCGGGTATAACAAGAGCGGCAACTGAGATGGGCACTATAGCTGATTCTCGAAAGGGAATGATGGGTTAAGTGTGCTTGTGCTGAAAATATAAATTTTCTATATTCTTGTGGCTATTACATCAATAGTACTTGGCTGTAATCATTACCTATGGTTATCCGGATAGCAAAAGTATTGTAGAGTGTTTTACGTCCTCTTTTGCAGATATTGTACTATCATACATACTATTTATATGATGGATGAAAAGCCTACTGGTTATGATAGTCCGATTTCATAGTTAGATATGAGCACTATTTTGGTGACGCCGGAACACTTGAAAAAATCAAGCACACGGCTTAATGCACGGGCAACCTTTATCTAGTACTATTAACAAGTGGAATGAGACCTGTATCCGGTTTAAAGAGAGCTGCATCCGGATACAAATCGGGTCAGCATCATGTATTTGTCGTTTAAAGGGTTAGAACTGACATTGCATACTTTAGGCTTTTTGTGATTGCTTAATTTTGTATAGGTACTGTAGCATCTTCATAAACTTTTGGTTCGGGTTGACTATTTTGCCCATCTTCTTATATGCCTTTTTATTTAAAATCCTACACGTGGCTTCAGCTGCGGAGTTATATCAGCCATTTATAGTGGGTCCACCAATACATAGAGTCTGACAAGTTTGTCTTTGGATTGTTGCCAAGTAATTTATTGTTTTTGATTAAGTTTTGGAGTCTTCTAATCAAATTACTCAAATTCAAAATTTTGTAAATACTTAGTTTATTCGAAAAGGATAACAAGTGTGCCATATTACTCATATTTTTCAAATATTGTCAATGGGAATTGGAGTTATAAAAAAGAAGATGGGATCAGGTAAACAATCAAACTACACAAATAAAGAGAATGCTAACATACTATATAGATACTTAATTAACTTTTCTATAGATACTTAATTAACTTTTCTATCTTTAACAGATATCAACTATAAATTATGTTAAACTAGGTACTAGACATGTTAATTATTTAAAAGAAAGAATCATAAAAGTATTATCAAATTAATTAAATTTAGGCCGCAACAAAATAACTTAAATAACTTGCAAAGATCATTTAATTTTTATTTTCAGATCTCTTACCTATAAAATGATAAATCATTTCTTACTTTTAACATAAAACTAAAAGAAATTTATACCCTATCTATTTTAAGTGGCAAACAAAATATAATTTCTGTTAGTTTAAAATGTCTCTCTTCCTTCTTTGTCGGTTTTTTGACAGAGAAGCTCCTATTATAGCCCCCTTAAAAAACAAGATGTTTCGCTAGAATATAACTTCTATTGGAAATACAATTCTGACTAATAATCGAGAGTAAAATCTTGCTCACATAACCATACGTGAAACATCATCAGCTAAGCTTTCATTCCAAAATATCAGTATGAATACATACATATAAATTGAGAACCAACTAAAAAAACTAAAATTAACACTCAATGAACATATACTACAATAATGCTACAACAATTTTGAGTGACCCGAATTAATATAGACTCAGAAACTTTTACACATACAGTCAAAAAATTATGCACCAAATAAAAAAGAAAAGAAAAAAGAGGATGAAAACGTTACATGAACCAGTTACTTCCTACTTTAGTAGAGAAACCATGTCTTGCCGTAGACCCCCAAATTTTACTTTTTCCTTTAAGGGTGTGTTTGATATAACGGAAAATATTTTCCGTGGAAAATATTTTTTAAGAAAATATTTTTGTGGAAAACAAGTAGTAATCTTATTCATTTTTCGGTGTTTGGTACGCAAATTAAGAAACATGACTTCTCAAGAGTATTCATAAATAATTTAAATATAATAAATATGAAGCCATAAACTTTCAAACTAACAACCTTTCGGACCCACTGTCACGACCCAAACCCCGCTCCGATCGTGATAGCGCCTCTTGTGAAGACAAGGCCAGCCAGACCATCACAAAACATCTCTTTTAAGCAGTTAAACAGTTCATGAGCAGTTTAAATATGATTTAATGATGATAATTAGCGGAAGTACAACTCGAACAGCCCAAACCAGGGTGTGACAAGTCATGAGTAACTATTAGAATATGAACACAACTACACGATCTGAAATACACAGAATAGGACAAAGAAACGAAAAGGGAGAAAAGCGGTGCCGCGAACGCTGGCAGTCACCTCACTAAACTCCGATAACTCTGCCTCTGATCAGCCCAATCCGCTACCGGGTGAATAAATACCTGCATCTGCACACTCGGTGCAGGGAGTAAAGTGAGTACTCCAACTCAGTGAGTAATAACGGTAAATAACAACTGAGCGGTAAGAAATCACGTATGACAAATCATCATGCTGTATAGAAGCAGTCTCCAACTCCATATAGCACACGAATCATTGTACCTGATCCCAATTTCGCCGTCCGGAATGCATATCACGCCTTAAATACCCAATCATTCAACGATAGATACTCTAAAATTTTCCTGTGCCACCAAGCAAACCCGAGTACCACCAGTCGATCCGACAAGAAAGTGTCGCAATACTACCGAAGTATCATTAGTTTAATCACATTACCCTTTTCCGAGACATATACTCTCGTTAAATCACTTCCACTTAGCAGTACCATTTTCTTGATTATCTGAGGCTACCCGTTACCTAAGAGTTTTATGAACTTTCGTTCAGAACTGAACTGCAACCTAGAATATGCCAGTCTCGGTCCTCCACAACATACCGCATATACCATACCGTCGAAGGATAACACGAAAACTTTATCTCTTTTCCGAGCCACAGACATCTACACACTCAACTAGTTAAGAACTTTTCATTGGTCCCATCTAGAAGAGAAATCACTATACATCTCATGCTCCGCATGCCCATAGAAAATATACATCTCCAAACTGCGGTAAAAACCATCATGAACTCTCCAAGTTCTCCTTGCACAAATCAAACATACCAAGACTGAACCCTTCTAACTCGACCAAACTAAGCAAGCCATCAAAACCCAAGAGCATTGCTGCAAAATAACTGTAAGAACCCATTACTTCAAACATATACAAAGAATTAATCATATCCTTTCCATACCGATTCGGTCTACTATCATGATACTCTATCTATCTAAATTTTTCTTCCGATTCCTCATCAACTTGATATTCTCTCTTGATGTAGCACCACAATGCCTCAACCCAGGCTTACTACATGATACCCAGCATAAAACCACACTGGCTAAGACCCATAAGCCTCTAAATATTCTCTCAAATATTCCCAGAGACACCATATTCCAGAGTACTTTACTCTGAAGAACTTCCTGCGAATCTAAGTCCGTTACCTTTACTTTCCTGATACTGATACATAGAATCCCATAATTCACATAGAAATACCCCAAGTCTTGACCTCTTTCAATGAAAACAACAGTTTCTAACCACATATGCAACTTTAGAGCACTCAATTGATGGATACAGACTCTTGAACACATTAGAACTATTCTCGCAAGTCATTCACCCTTATCCAAGCTTCAATTTACCTGATCAAATGAACAGAATCACTTGTACCTCATTAACATTCTAATACCGCAAGATGTAGCCTCATCTCAATACAACCAATCAACCTCCTACTCTATGAATCGAGAACTCTTTACCAACAAAAACTCAAGACATCCCATGATTCTCTTTCCCCATGAAGCATAATGTAACCTCTGTCGAAATCTTCCTTTACTTGAGCCATTCTCGGTATCAATTTTTGCAAGTCATAGCTAATTCACTCGCACACCTCAAACTGGAACCAATATAGCACCTAACCATGCAATCAACTGCTCACAGCAGACTCCCCCACTTGGCTCGAGGCCATAGATCCAGATACACTCAATAACTTATAACACTTTTACTTTATTGATGCCACAATACCATAATGAGGTTAAACTCAAATAATTTGTAAGCTTGTGAAAACACAGATCATCTAGTGCTTTAAACCTTCTGCAAATCTTGTATTCATCCCCGCAACAGTTAAACCCACTCTCTTAAGCGACCCAAAATTTCAAATTTTGACTCGTACTTTTCACTTACACATGAATGTCACAACCCGAATTTCCCACCATCGGGATCGTGATGTCGCCTACTCGCGGTAGCTAGGCAAGCCAATTTACTCACCGTTTTCATTAGTAAAACCATCCTGTTGTCAATTTATAGCATCATTATTAATAACAACAATAACTGCGGAAGTCTAATTTTATAAGTCTAAAATAAATACGAAATGCTCAACAANTTGTCTCGAAACAATGAGGCAACAGTATAAATAAAAAACATAAGAAGAGACGTTGGGCCTGCGGACGCCTGCAAGGCTACCTCGGTCTCGTGATAATAAAATCCTGCTCCCGAACTACTGCTGCTGCTCAAAACCTGGACCTGCGCAAAAATGCACACAAGTGTAGTATCAGCACAACCGACCCCATGTGCTGGTAAGTGTCTCGCCTAACCTCGGCGAAGTAGTGATGAGGCTAGACTGGACACCACGTAAACCTGTGCAGTTATAAATATACAGCGGAAATCGAATACCAAGTAATTAACAACATGGGAGAGGGAAACATGCTATGGGGAAGTACAATTAAAAGTAATCCAGAGTAACAACCAAACAGCTTAAAGTTCACAATGAAACAAGAAGTTAATATTCAGACATAACCACAGATATCAACAACTGTTGCGGCGTGCAACCCGCTCCACATATCACTGTTGCGGCGTGCAACCCGACCCACATTATTTATCATTTATCATTATTGTGGCGCGCAACCCGATCCTCAGTATCATTTGTTGCGGCGTGCAACCCGCTCCTCAATATCTTTTAACAATCTGAGTCCCCAAGCAACAGTCACAATGAAGGGACACACAACAGACAAATACATAGCAAACATCCCGACAAGGGAGTACAATTAACAGCTCAATCATCCCAGTAAGGAAGCACAATTAACAGTTCAATCATCCCGGCAAGGGAGCACAATTATTAGTTCAATCGTCCCGGGAAGGGAGAATACATTAAATACTTACGTCCCGGCAAGGGAATAATCAACAATATTTCCTTTTTCCTTACTTTACTTATCTTATAATTCACTTTACTACTCTGAGCCAATGCTCCAAAGAATGTAATGATCATTTGCTGTTCACACGTTATTCACAATATGTATAGACATCCTCCAATAACATGGAATTCACAGCTAGCTCATGATAATCACATTATAAGGACTCACGGTCATGCTAGACACCAATGTATAGATACTCGTCACCATTCCTATACATCGTACTCGATCACATAGTAATTAGCAACAAGACTCAACTCCTATTCCCTCAAGCTAGGGTTAGACCAGACACTTACCTCAAAGCGTTGAGGTTCGCTTAACCTTCAACTATTGCTTTACCTCGTGATTCAACCTTCAATTTGCTCGAATCTAATCACAATTTGTTCAATTACTTTAATAAACACTATATGAATTGGTTTGAATGCATAAAAATGCTTTTCCCAAGTTTTACTCAAAAATTCCCAAAATGTCCCCGGGCCCACGTGGTCAAAACCCGAGGTTCGAACCAAAACCCGGTTACCCATTCCCCCATGATTCCAATTATATGATTAGTTTTGTAATCGGACCCCAAATTGAGGTCCAACATCCCAATTTTTGAAAACCCTAATCCTTAGCCAAATCCCCAATTCCCTTTTATGAAAATCCTTGATTGGAGTTGAAATCACGTTACAAGATGTTAAGGAGTGAAGAAAATAAGTTAGAAATCACTTACCAATCGTTTTGAAGAAGAAGAATTATTTGGAAGATCGCCTCTTATGTTTTGCGTTTTGAAAAAGTGTAAAATAGCTGAAAATCCTGAACTTATATACTTTACTGGGGCTGGCGCGGACCGCACAGAAATGTCCCGCGACCGCGCCGAGGAAAGGGAGCAAAAAATAATTCTCTGAACCTACCCAGCGCGGACTGCACTATTTTGGTGCGCGACCGCGCTGGTTGAACTCCAACCATATGCCTCACTGAACCTGGACACGCGGACCGCATAGAAATGCACCGCGGCCGCGTGACTTCCAGCGCGGACCGCACTGATTTGGTGCGCGGCTGCGCTGGTTGAACTTAAACCAACGACTCTCTGAACCTGACCATGCGGACCGCGCAGAAAAGCACCGCGACTGCGTGGGGCCCGCTACACTGCCACATCTGATATTTTAAGCCTAAGGCCTCTCGAGACCTGCTCAAAACTCACACGAGCCCTCGGGGCTCCAAACCAAATATGCACACTGGCTCAAAAATATCATACGAACTTGCTCGCGCGATCAAATCGCCAAAATAACATCATTTACATAGAATCAAGCCTCAAAACTCATGATTCTCCTTTCAAAATTCATAAACTTCCAACTTTAGACATTTAGGTCCGAAACACGTCAAACGACGTCCGATTTCGACCAAACTTTACAGGAACCGCTTAAACAATATATAAGACCTGTACCGGGCATCGGAACCAAAATACGAGCCCGATACCATAGTCTTTTAATCAGTTTTCATTTTCATTTTCCTTAATAATTTCATAAAAACAATTTAACAGAAAAAAATCTTTTACTCAGGTTCTAGACCTCGGATTTCGACTCCGGGCACATGTCCGAGTCCCATATTTTTCTACGGACCTT
>MU767077.1:11353-25729 GCA_026770625.1 Nicotiana glauca
GGACTGTTAACAGAGTCATAATTTCCTCGGTTCGGGATTCAATCGGTGACTTAGGACACCATTAATCTCCCAAGTGGCGACTCTGAATCTAAATAAATAAATCCCGTTCCGACTGTCCTTAAATTGGAAAAACTCCTTCCTTTTACTATATCCCTTCCCGGGGATGTAGTAATAACGGTAAGAAAAAGGAGGTGTGACACATATAAATACATCTCGCAGTACTAACATACTCATCATGTGGCTATTCAGCCGTCATTTCCAGCTCACAGAATTATCACCTCGATGCTCAAGCCATAGGCAAAGATTTGGCCTCAAGTCCTCCAGACTTGCCTAACGTCAAACCCACAGAGATCACATCTCACCCCTCGATCGGGGAATCACAAGCCATCAAGGCACATATGATATTGAGCGCTCATATGCTCATACGAACGCGTGGAAGGAATTTCAAGAGTTTCTTTCTAAGATGAATCAAGGACGCACGATAAGAATTCAAGAAGGTAAAGTTTTCCTAAAGGTTCTGTAGCCTCTCGAGGACAAATATAGACATCTCCGTATCGATCCGCGAGACTCTACTAAACCTGCTCATGACTCGTGAGACCTAGCAACCTAGGCTCTAATACCAACTTGTCACGACCCAAAACCCTCCACTGGACGTGATGGCGCCTCTCATGAAGACAAGGCCAGCCAACTAACCCAACTCGTCTCTTTCAAAGTAGTTAAACACAAGTAAGCAATAAAAATATGACTTAATGATATTAATTAACGAAATTTACAACCCAACACAGCCCAAATCGGGGTATCACAAGTCACGAGCATCTATCAGAGTATAAGTTCAACTACAAGACCTAAAATATACAAAGCTGGATCAATGAACCAAAAGGGAGGAAAAATAGTGCTGCGAACGCAGGCGACTGCCTCTGATCAGCCAAAACTCGCTACCGGGTGAACAAATACCTGCATCTGCATGCGAGGTGCAGGGAGTAAAGTGAGTACTCCAACTTAGTGAGCAATAAGGGTAAATAACAACTGAGTAGTAAGAAATCACGTAAAGCAAACTATCATGCTATATGGGAGTAGTGAAAAGACCTTTGAGAGAAAGCAGTGGAGCTATAAAACCTTTAAAAATATCTTAGCTCAGTTTAAAACCTCTTTTGAAAATGACTTTTTCAACAGTTATGCATATGAATGCAGAAACAAATAGTGCAGATAAGCACAGAAGTCCGCCTCTCAGGCACCACACTCTAATATCAGATAATACCAGAACAACAGGTGAAGATTGCAAGAAGAAGCACAACAGCATATAATAGCAGACAAATGAAATAAGGTAAAAACATCAAACAGTACCAGTACCACTGCGGTGTGCAGCCCAATCTATATATGGCTGTAGTGTGCAGCCCGATCCATTTAACGTCGACGGCGCTTACTGGGGGTGTGTACAGACTCTGGAGGGCTCCTACAGCGTGCAATATCAAGCCATCTCGTGGCATCAATCGGGCTCTCGGCCTCAATATCAATATAGTACCCATGCAGCGTGCAGCCCTATTCTTAAGTATCCTCACAATACAGGCCCTCGGCCTTACTCAGTCAACAAATCACGTAAGCCACTCGAGCAACAATAAAGTATGATGCTCAGCCCAAAACATTTTATGGAAATATCATTTCGAGTATTTAAGATATAATAACTTGGCTGAGTTTTTAAAATAGTGAAAAATACATGACTGAGTTCAAATATATAATTAAATCAGTGAGGAATTATCAACAACAATCCCCGAAGGGTTCAAATAATTGGCACGAAGCCCAAATATAGCAATCAGCCTAAATTATGATGATAACAAGTAATTTCAGTCAAATACGCAGTAAATTCATCAATCGGGATGGACCGAGTCACAATCCCCAATGGTGCTCTACCCCACGCTAGCTATCTGGCGTGCAAGTCATCTCAATATAGTACTACGATGTGCAATCCAGGGTTTCAAACCCTCAGAATATCATTTATAATCATTACTCACCTCGAACTGGTGAAATCTCTAGCTCGCGACACCTTTGCTCCTCAAATCGGCCTCCACGCGCATCGAATCTAACCAAAATTAGAGCGAATACATCACAATATACTAAGGGAACAATGCCCAAGCGAAAACAATCAATAACGGGCATAAATCCCGAAATTACAAAAACCCGAGCCCCGGGCCCACTTCTCAAATCTCAGAAATTTTCACACCAACGGGTTCCTTATCTCGCCACCAGTCTATACATATCAAAATCACAAGAATCGGAGTTCATTTGACCCCTCAAATCCCTAATTTAAGCTCTCTTAGGTTCAAGCCCTAAACCACCATTTTTGTACCTTAATTCCTTGAGTTTTCAGCTCTAATCCGTGTGTGTGCACCATAAAATCATGTTTTAAGTCCAAGAATTCATACCTGATTAAAGTCCTTGAAACCCTCTTCAAAATCACCCAAAAACTCTCCAAGTCCGAAGTGAAATATGATACCCTTTCAAATATTCGCGAAGAAGACTAATTTAATATTCTGCCCAGGCTTCTCGCTTCTGCGGTCCTGTTTCCGCTTATGCAGGACCGCTCTGCGGCCATTATACCGCTTCTGCGATTTTCCACTTAATGGCCTCGAGCGCTTCTGGGCCCCAAAAATCGCACTAGTGGGATCGCTTCTGCGGTCCAAACTTTCGCTTCATCGGAAAACCCAACTCAAGTCCAAACCGCTTCTGCGGTTCCCAAATCGCATAAGCGATACTACTTCTGCGGTCCAAATTTTGCTGAAGCGAAAACATACCAGAAGCAGCAGACTTAGCAACATGAAAAATTCCAAAACTCTCCGTTTAACCATCCGAACTCACCTCGAGGCAATCGGGACCTCAACCAAAACTACCAATACGTCCTAAAATATTATTGAAACTTATTCCAATCATAAAAACGCACCCAACAACACTAAAATCATCAATTCACATCGAATTCAAGCCTAAGTTCTTCTAAAACTTCCGAATTACGCATTTGATAAAAAATCCGACCAAAACACCTCTGAATGACCTGAAAGTTTGCGCACATATCCAAAATCACCTAACGAAGCTACAACAACTCTCGAAATCCCATTTCGACCCTCGGATCAAAATCTCACCTATCAATCGGAATTCGCCAAAATACTACCTTTGCCAATTCAAGCCTAATTCTATACCGGATCTCCAAAAATCAATTCCGATCACACTCCTAAGTCACAATCAAACCCCTGAAGCTAACCGATTCATCGAAAATCGCATCCGAGCCTTATTACTCATAAGTCAACCTCCGATTGACTTTTTCAAACCAAACCTTCCTTAAAGAGACTAGTGTCGCATTTTCTACCAAAACCAATCCAAATCAACTCTAACACACCAAATACCGATAATAAAACATCAAGAAGCATAAAATGGGGGAAATAGAGCGGTAACTCATGAGACAACAGGTCGGGTCGTCACATGTTTAGTATTGATGTTAAAAAAAGTCCAGGTCCCGACAGATATGGGAGTTGTTTTTTTAGGAAAGCTTGCCATATTACGGGGGAGGCGGTGACTAATGTGGTATTGAAATTCCTTAGAAATGGTAAGCTACTAAGGTAGATTAATTCCACCCTAATTCCTCTGATCCCTAAAGTACCAGCACCTTAGTCTGCAAGTCAGTTCAGACCAATCTATTGTTGTAATGCGATGTATAAATGTATATCAAAGGTGCTATGTATTAGGCTGACGGAAACACTCAAATATTTGATCGCAGACACTCAAGTAGCTTTCATGGAGGGTAGATCACTGGTTCATAATGTCCTGCTTTGTCATGACCTACTGAGATACCATAATATAAAGGCACCACCTAGATGTCTCAAGAAGATTGACTTGAATAAAGCATATGATATGGTTAGTTGGGACTTTGTAGAGGAAGCATTAATTGGTTATGGTTTCCCAAATTCATTTGTTGCTTTGATTATGATTTATATTACCACTACAAGATTTTAAGTTAATGTGAATGGGGAAAACTATGGATATTTTGATGGAAGAAGATGGCTTAGACAGGGGGATCCACTTTCACCTCTATTGTTTGTATTTGTTGTGGAGTGTATATCCAGAACTTTGAAGAGAATGGGGGAACTACCAGATTTCAAGTTTCACACTATGTGTAGGAGTTTGAAGTTTACTCACCTGATCTTTGCAGATGATCTAATGATCTTCTGTAAAGGATATAGGAAATCAATACAGAGTATCATGGAAATATTAGATCACTTTAGGAGAGTCACAAGATTGGTGGCAAATACTGAAAGTCAAGCATTTTTTTGGTTGGGATCACTAGAGAAGAACATGAGGAGATACTTGCACTGAGAGGTTTTTGTCCAAGGAACTTTGCCTATGAGGTATCTTGGCTTAACCCTCTTTTCCAAGAAATGGTACAAGATGGAATGTAACCAACAACTAGAAAATATAACTTATAATATTACCAAGGCTTACTCAAAGCAATTATCCTATGCAGGACGATTGCAGATTGTAAATGTTGTATTGTTCTCCATCTATAACTTCTGCCAGGGGCGGTGTTTATACTTCCCCAAAGTGTGCTTAAGGAGGTAAATAAGAGATGTAGGGATTACTTATGGGTCACTGTAAAGGGTCATCACCGTTTTCCTCATTCGTTCCATTCTTTCGAGGCCTTGAAAACCTCATGTTTGCTTGTCTCGATTTGCGTACGCAGTCCTGGTACGTAGCTAGAAAGCTTTTATGTTGAAATATGTGAATTTTGTGAAAAATTTGAAGAATCTTGATATTAATATGATTAAAGTTGACTTTGGTCAATATTTTTGGTAAACGGACCCGGACTCGAGATTAGACGGTCCCGGAAGGTCCGTAAAAAAATATGGGACTTGGGCATATGCCCGGAATAGAATTTCGAGGTCCCAGGCTCGAGGGAAGAATTTTTCTGTGAAATTGCTTTTCTAAAATTTTTAAGGAAAAAGGAAATGAAAATTTATTAAAAGACTAAGATATCGGGCTCGTATTTTGGTTCTGATGCCCGGCGCAAGTCTTATATATGATTTAATCACTATATGTAAAGTTTGGCTGAAAACGGACGCTGTTTGACGTGTTTCGGACTATGAATTACAAATTTGAGTTTTCATGAAAGTAGAAAGAAAATCATGTGTTTTGAGGCTTGATTCTATGTATATGATGTTATTTTGGCGATTTGATCGCATGAGTAAGTCCGTAGGATATTTGTGAGGTTGTGTGCATGTTTGGTTTGGAGCCCCGAGGGCTCGGGTGAGTTTTGACTAGGTCCCGGGAGGGTCTTAGACTTAGCAGATATTGCAGGTTCAGTTGCAGACCCCCAGCGCGGCCGCGGCACATTTCCGCACGGTCCGCGCTAAAAGTCACGCGGTCGCGGTGTAGTTCGCACGGTCTGCGTGGCCAGATTCAGAGGGGTTCACAGCCTTAGTTTGACCAGTGCAGCCACGTACCAAGTTCGTGTGGTCCGCGTTGGGAGATTCATAGAAAGCCCCAGGTGCAAGTCCACCAGCGCGGCCGCACACCCAAAATCGTGCGGTCTGCGCTAGGTAGGTTCAGAGAGTCGTTTCCCCTCCCTTCCTTGGCGAGGCCGCGGGACATTTTTGTGCGGTCCGCGCCGATTCTTAAGTGAAGTATATAAATTCGAGATTTTCAATTATTTTACACTTTTTCAAAACCCAAGAAACATAAGAGGCGATTTTCCAAACGATTCTTCTTCTTCAAAACAATTGGTAAGTGATTTCTAACCGATTTTCTTTACTCCTCATCATTTTTAAACATAATTTCAACTTCAAAACAAAGATTTTAATGGGGAAGTTTGGGAACTTAGGGTAGAATCTAGGGTTTCTAAAATTGGGGGGTTTGGACCTCAATTTGGGGTCCGATTCCAAAATAACTTATATACTTGAGTTCATGGGGGAATGAGTAACCAGGTTTTGGTTCGAACCTCAGGTTTTGACCATGTGGGCCTGGGGGCATTTTGGGGATTTTGAACAAACTTTGGGAAATGCATTTTCTATACATTCGAATTGATTCAAGTATCATTTGTTAATATATTCAAGTAATTTATGATTAGATTCGAGCGAGTTGGAGGTGGAACCGCGAGGTAAAGCGATAGTTGAGGATTAAGTACATTTCAAGGCTTTGAGGTAAGTGTTTGGTTTAACCCTAGCTTGAGGGAATAGGAGTTGAGTCTTGTTGCTAATTGTTATGTGATTTAGTATGATGTATAGGCATGGTGACGAGTATCTATACATTGTTGTCTAGCATGACCGTGATGTCCTTATAATGTGATTATCATGAATTGGTTGCGAATTTCATGTTTATTAAAGGATTCCTATACGTTGTGAATAACATGTGAACGGTGTTACAATCATTTGGGATCTAGGAGCATTGGCTCGAATTGTGATATGAATATTGAAGGTATATGACATGACTTGGTTCTTTGGAGCGTGGGCTCCAAATGGTCGAGTGAGTTATAAGATAAGAAAAGTAAGAAAGAGAAAGCGTTGTTAACTATTCCCTTGCCGGGACATTTGGTTGAGCTTGTTGGTTCTTTCCCTTGCTGGGATTTTTGTCAAATATTTGCTTATTTTTATGTCCCTTAATTTGTGACTATTGTTTGGGGACGTCAGACTTTTAAATGATATTGAGGATCGGGTTGCACGCCGCAACAATAATATGTGAGGATTAGGTTGCATGCCGCAACAGTGGTATTTGTGGAGCGGGTTGCATGCCGCACAGTGGTATTTGTGGAGCGGGTTGCACGCTACAACAGAGGTATTTGTGGAGCGGGTTGCATACCACAACAATAGTAAGTATGGACCGGGTTGCACGCCGCAACAGTTACTGATGCGAAGAGTTTACCTTAAGTATTGTTTCCTTGTTCGTTGTGAATCTAAGCTGCTTTAATTTTGTTACTTGGGATTACTGTTAATGTTGTATCTCCCCATAGCATGTTTCCCCTCCCATGTTGTTAATTGTCTTGTATTCGATTTTTTGCTGTATATATATATAACTGCACAGGTTTATATGGTGTCCAGTCTAGCCTCGTCACTACTTCGCTGGGGTTAGGCTAGACACTTACCAACACATGGGGTCGGTTGTGCTGATGCTACACTTCTGTGCATTTTTGCACAAGTCCATTAGCGCGGGGGCAACCTTTCATTATCACGAGACCGAGGTAGCCTTGCAGGCGTCCGCAGGCCCCGCGTCTCTTCTTTATGTCCCCTTTTAAACTGTTGCCTCATTGTTTTCGAGATCGACAGCTTATATCTTCTTTCAGACCATTATATTTAGTATATTCTTAGTAGTTCGTGAGTTCTGTGACACAAAATCTTGGGTAGAGGCTATTAATTATTGTTCCGCATTTTGATTCGTATTTATAAATCAGACTTCCGCTATTGTTCTTATTAAATTTCATGTCTTATATTGTTGCTATAAACTGTTAAAATAAATTATTTAGTAATGGAAAGGTAAATGAGTAGGCTTTCTTAGCCACCACGAGTAGGCGCCATCACGATCCTGATGGTGGGAAAATTCGGGTCGTGACAAGTTGGTATTAGAGCACTAGGTTACATAGGTTTCACAACTCACGAACAAACTTAGTAGAGTCTGAGGGGTAGGTGCGGAGACGTCTTTACTTGTTCCCCAGAGTCTATTGAGTTAGGAAAAATCTCTCATTTGTTCTTTCTTGTCATCTGATTTGGTTTCTCAATGCTGATTGAATTTCTACTCTGTTCTTTCGCAGATGGCGAGAACACGCGCTTCCTCATCCACCGATCAGCAGTCCGAGCCCCAGACAGCTCCCGCTAGGGGCAGAGGACGTGGCCATGCTAGGGGCCAAGGCAGGGGCAGAGCCTAGCCACCAGCAGCAAAACCAATGGCGGACCCTCAGGTTGGCCTTGATGAGGAGGTTCCGGTCCCAGCCCAGACAGTTTTAGTGGGCCCAGCTCAGGTCCCAGAGGGGTTTATTGCTACCCGTGTTCTTTAGGATGCCTCGGTCTGGTAGGTTGGCCTCATGGAAAGTGTCACCCGAGAAGGATTGCTCCCTGTAGCACCAACCACTTCCCAGGCTGGAGGAGGGGCCTAGACTCCTTCCGCACGTACTCCGGAGCAGGTAGCTCCTGAGACTCATATTCCACCGGTTCAGACAGCTGTGGCAGTTCAACCGGGGGTAGTTGCATAGGCCAGTGATGGAGCGGCTATGTCCGCAGATGCCTTGTGGAGGCTGGACAGGTTCACCAAGCTCTTCACTGCTACATTCAGCGGAGCTTCTTCTAAGGACCCCCAGGATTTCTTATATAGCTGCCACGAGGTTCTTCGAAACATGGGCATTGTGGAGTCCAATGGAGTTGATTTTACGGCTTTTCATCTATCTGGATCCGCCAAGACTTGGTGGAGGGATTACTGCTTAGCCAGACCAGTAGGGTCGCCGCCTTTGACTTGGGATCAGTTTTCGGAGTTGTTTCTAGAGAAGTTTCTTCCCGTTACTCAGAGGGATGCTTACCGAAGGCAGTTTGAGCGCCTCCAGCAGGGGTCTATGATGGTCACTCAGTATGAGACCCGATTTATTGATCTAGCTCGCCATGCCCTCATCATACTCCCCACTGAGAGGGAGAGGGTGAGGAGATTTATTGATGGTTTGATCTAACCTATTCGTCTTCAGATGGCCAGAGAGGTGGGTAGTGAAATTACTTTTCAGGAGGCGGGCCAATGTGGCCCGGAGGATCGATATGGTTCTGCCACAGGGGGGTGGTCATAGGGCAGACAAGAGACCCTGTCACTCAGGTTGATTCGGTGGTGCCTCATCTGAAGGCATGGATTCTTATGATAGGGGTCAGCCTTCCAGGCCCTTTCAGTCAGCCCTCTAGGCTTCGCAGGGTGCCCCAAGTGATCGTGGTTTTCGTGGGCATTATTCTGATCGGCAGTCACTCAGTGTACCGCCTCTTTAGAGTTTTTGTGGAGGTCATTCAGGTTGTTAGGGCCAGTCTCGTCGTACAGAGGGATGTTATGATTGTGGTGAGTATGGTCATATCAAGAGAGCTTGCCCAAGATTGAGGGGTACACAGTCGCAGTAGCAGGGTCCTCGCCCCATGATTCAGGAACCAGGTGACCCACAACCAGCGCAGCCAGCCAGGGGCAGGGGTAAGGATCATAGAGGTAGAGGTCGAGACCGTAGAGGTGGAGGTCGAGACCGTAGAGGTGGAGGTCGGACCACCAGAGGTAGGGGTCAGCAGGTAGCCAATCATCCCAGAGACATGGTTCAGGGAGGTGGGGTTGAGCCCCGGTTTTATGCTTTGCCAGCCAGACCAGAGGCCGAGTCGTCAAATGCCGTTATTACAGGTACTATTTTGGTTTGTGATAAAGATGCGTCAGTTCTATTTGACCCTGGGTCTACATATTCATATATGTCGTCCTATTTTGCACCCTGCCTAGCTATGTCTAGTTATGCTTTGGACATTCCTGTTTATGTATTTACACCAGTGGGTGACTACATAGTAGTCAACCGGGTGCATCATTCTTGTGTGGTTGTGTTTGAGGGTCTTGAGACCCCGTATTGATTTACTACTTTTAGATATGGTGGATTTCAACGTTATTTTGGGGATGGATTGGTTGTCCCCGTATGATGTTATCTTAGATTGTCATGCCAAGACCGTGACCTTGGCCTTGCCAGAATTGCCCCAACTAGAGTGGAGAGGGACCCCAGGTCATGCCACCCGCAGTGTTATTTCATATGTTAAGGCTCGACGCATGGTCGAGAAGGGGTGTTTAGCTTATCTGGCGTATGTTTGCGACTCCAGCTCAGAGGTTCCTTCTATTGACTATGTTCCTATTATTCGGGAATTCCCCGAAGTTTTCCCTTCAGACTTACCTGGTATGCCGCCCGACAGGGATATTGATTTCTATATTGATCTGTCTCCGTGCACGCAGCCTATTTCTATTCTGCCGTGTCGCATGGCCCCGCCAGAGTTGAAGGAGTTAAAGGATCAATTGCAGGATTTACTAGAGAAGGGTTTTATCAGTCTTAGTGTTTCTCCTTAGAGTGCGTCGGTGTTATTTGTGAAGAAGAAGAAGGATGGATCAATGCGGATGTGTATTTATTACCGGCAATTGAACAAAGTGACGATAAAGAATAAGTATCCACTGTCGAGGATTGATGATCTGTTTGACCAGCTTCAGGGAGCAAAGGTGTTCTCAAAGATAGACTTGAGATCTAGCTACAACAGCTGAAGATTAGGGCGTCTGATGTCCCTAAGACAGCATTCCACACTCGATATGGGCACTATGAGTTTTTAATTATGTCATTTGGGTTGACCAATGCCCCGACAACATTTATGGAGTTGATAAACCGAGTGTTCAGGACATATCTAGACTTATCCGTGATAGTCTTTATTGATGATATTCTGGTGTACTCCCGTAGCGAAGAGGAGCACGAGCAGCACCTCAGGGTGGTTCTTCAGACTCTGAAGGATAGTCATCTATATGCTAAGTTTTCTAAGTGCGAGTTCTGGTTGAGATCGGTTGCATTTCTGGGTCATATTGTATCAGCAGAGGGTATTCAGGTGGACCCGAAGAAGATTGAGGCAATCAAGAATTGGCCTCAACCAGCTTCAGTGACCGAGATTCGGAGTTTTTTGGAGTTAGCAGGTTATTACCGTCATTTCATAGAGGGATTTTCATCTATTGCAGCCCCGATAACCAGATTGACCCAGAAGGGTGCCCAGTTCAGGTGTTCAGATGAGTGTGAGGCAAGCTTTCAGAAGCTCAAGACAGCTCTAACTACGGCACCGGTATTGGTTTTGCCCACGGGTTCAGGGTCGTACACAGTCTATTGTGATGCTTCCCGTGTTGGGCTTGGTGCAATATTGATGCAGGATGGAAAAGTCATTGCCTATGCTTCAAGACAGTTGAAGATCCACGAGAAGAATTATCCAGTTCATGATCTAGAGTTGGCAACTGTTGTTCATGCTTTGAAGATTTGGAGGCATTATCTATATGGTGTGACGTGTGACGTGTACACGGATCACAAGAGCCTTCAGTATCTGTTTAAGCAGAAGGATTTGAATGTGAGGCATAGGAGGTGGTTAGAGTTGTTGAAAGATTATAATGTTACTATCTTGTATCACCCGAGTAAGGCCAATGTGGTGGCCGATGCATTGAGTAGGAAGTCTGCCAGCATAGGTAGTCTTGCGTATATTCCGATCAACCAGAGACCGCTTGCTTTAGATGTTCAGGCTTTGTCCAATCGATTGGTGAGATTAGATATTTCTGGGCCTAGCAGAGTGTTAGCTTGCACGGTTGCCCGTTCTTTTCTATTGGAGCGTATCCGCAATCGGCAGTTTGATGATCCCCATTTGTGTGTCCTGAGAGACACGGTGCAGCGTGGAGGTGCCATGAAGGTGACCTTAGACGATGATGGTGTTTTGAGATTGTAGGGGCGATTTTGTATGCCCAATGTTGATAGGATTCAAGAGTTGATCTTAGCGGAGGCCCATAGTTCTTGGTATTCTATTCACCTGGGCTCCGCGAAGATGTATCAGGACTTGCGGCAGCATTATTGGTGGTGTAGGATGAAGAAGGATATTGTTGCGTATATGGCTCGGTGTTTGAATTGTCAGCAGGTCAAATATGAGCATCAAAGGCCCGGTGGGTTGTTTCAGAGGATTGAGCTCCCCGAGTGGAAGTGAGAGGATTACCATGGATTTCATTACTGGACTTCCGTTGACTCGGAAGAAGTTTGATGCTATTTGGGTCATTGTGGATAGGCTGACCAAGTCAGCACATTTCATTCCAGTGGTAGTCTCCTATTCATCCGAGAGGTTAGCTGAGATTTATATCAGGGAGATTGTCCGCATTCATGGTGTGCCAGTATCCATCATTTCGGACCGAGGTACGTAGTTTACCTCGCGCTTTTGGAGAGCAGTTCAGCAAGAGTTGGGCACCCAGGTGCAGTTGAGCACAGCATTCCATCCTCAGACGGACGGTCAGTCCGAGCGAACTATTCAGATTTTGGAAGATATGCTCCGAGTTTGTGTCATTGATTTTGGAGGCTCGTGGGACCAGTTTTTGCCTTTAGCAGAGTTCGCCTACAACAACAGCTACCAGTCCAGCATTCAGATGGCTCCATATGAGGCGTTATATGGTAGACAATGTCGATCTCTAGTCGGATGGTTTGAGCCTGGAGAGGCTCGGTTATTGGGTACAGACTTAGTCAAGGAGACCTTAGATAAGGTCAAGATCATTCAGGAAAGGCTTTGTTCAGCTCAGTCTAGGCAGAAGAGTTACGCGGATCGTAAGGTTCGAGATGTAGCTTTCATGGTTCGTGAGCAGACCTTGCTCTGAGTGTCGCCTATGAAGGGCGTGATGATATTTGGGAAGAAGGGCAAGCTTAGCCCTAGGTTCATTGGCCCATTTGATATTCTTGATCGAGTAGGAGAGGTGGCTTACAGACTTGTATTGCCACCTAGCTTATCAGCCGTGCATCTAGTTTTTCATGTGTCTATGCTTCGGAGGTATCACGGCGATCCTACCCATGTGTTAGACTTCAGCACTGTCCAGTTGGACAAGGATTTATCTTACGAGGAGGAGCCGGTAGCTATTCTAGACCGGTAGGTTCGTTAGTTGAGATCTAGGAGTTTTCCCTCTGTTCCTGTTCAGTAGAGAGGTCAGCCACCTGAGGCCTCGACCTGGGATTCCGAGTCTGATATGCAGAGCCGTTATCCACATCTGTTCCCTGACTCAGGTACTTCTTTCTTTTGTCCGTTCGAGGTCGAACAGTTGTTTTAGAGGTGGAGGATGTGACGACCCAAAGGGTCATCACCATTTTCCTCATTCGTTCCGTTCTTCCGAGGCCTTGAAAACCTCATGTTTGCTTGGCTCGATTTGCGTGCACAGTCCGGGCGCATAGCCAAAAAGCTTTTATGTTGAAATATGTGAATTCTGTGAAAATTTAGAAGAATTTTGATATTAATATGATTAAAGTTGACTTTGGTCAACATTTTTGGTAAACGAACCCGGACCCAAGATTGGACGATCCCGGAAGGTCCGTAGAAAAATATGGGACTTGGGCGTATGCCCGGAATCGAATTTCGAGGTCCTAGGCCCGAGGGAAGAATTTTTCTATGAAATTGCTTTTCTAAAATTTTTAAGGAAAAAATAAATGAAAATTTATTAAAAGACTAAGATATCAGGCTCGTATTTTGGTTCCGACGCCCGGCACAAGTCTTATATATGATTTAAGCACTATCTATAAAGTTTGGCTGAAAACGAACGTCGTTTGACGTGTTTCGGACTATGAGTTCCAAATTTGAGTTTTCATGAAAGTTGAAAGAAAATCATGTGTTTTGAGGCTTGATTCTACGTATATGATGTTATTTTGGCGATTTGATCGCACGAATAAGTCCGTAGGATATTTTTGAGGTTGTGTGCATGTTTGGTTTGGAGCCCCGAGGGCTCGGGTGAGTTTTGAGTAGGTCCCGGGAGGGTCTTAGACTTAGCAGATATTGCAGGTTCAGTTGCAGACCCCCAGCGCGGCTGCGGCACATTTTCGCGCGGTCCGCGTTGAAAGTCAAGCAGTCGCGGTATAGTTTGCGTGGTCTGCGTGGCCAGATTCAGAGGGGTTCTCATCCTTAGTTTGACCAGCGCGGCCGCGCACCAAGTTCGTGCGGTCCGCGCTGGGAGATTCAGAGAAAGCCCCAGGTGCAAGTCCACCAGCGCGGCCGCGCACCCAAAATTGTGTGGTCCACGCTGGGTATGTTCAGAGAGTCGTTTCCCCTCCCTTCCTTGGTGCGTCCACGGGATATTTTTGTATGGTCCGCGCCGGTTCTTCAGTGAATTATATAAATCCGAGATTTTCAATTATTTTACACTTTTTCAAAACCCAAGAAACATAAGAGGCGATTTTCCAAACGATTCTTCTTCTTCAAAACGATTGGTAAGTGATTTCTAACCGATTTTCTTTACTCCTCATCATCTTTAAACATAATTTCAACTTTAAAACAAAGATTTTAATGGGGAAGTTTGGGAATTTAGGGTAGAACCTAGGGTTTCTAAAATTGGGGGTTTTGGACCTCAATTTGGGGTCCGATTCCAAAATAACTTATATACTTGAGTTCATGGGGGAATGGGTAACCGGGTTTTGGTTCGAACCTTGGGTTTTGACCACGAGGGCCTGGGGGCATTTTGGGTATTTTGAACAAACTTTGGGAAATGCATTTTCTATACATTCGAATTGATTCAAGTAGCATTTGTTAATATATTCAAGTAATTTGTGATTAGATTCGAGCGAGTTGGAGGTGGAACCGCGAGGTAAAGCGATAGTTGAGGATTAAGTGGATTTCAAGG